>JAACJT020014645.1:25263-42853 GCA_009936485.2 Gymnarchus niloticus | reverse complement strand
GAATTAATTCCAATTATACAAGACAGAGATCAAACTACGTGGCCACACAAGGATCTAATATAACAAAGAAACATACACAGTATCACAAATGATGCAATAATGCAAAAGACAAAATGATACATACCCAGCAGAAGTTACATACATTAAAGGTGAAAAGGGATCTGGCTGCAGATATTAACGCACAGAGCTGTATGGGAGTCCTGAATACAGGAAAACTCCATCATGGCTACGTGTAAAGTGTAGGCTAAGCCCATATCTTATGTGAGAGGTTCTGAATACAGAAGGCCCCCCTCTCTAATGTTTAGCTCTCTTAACACATCACTTGGTCTGATATTTATCATTTGAATGATCCAATCATTGGTCAGATGACCATAGGACAAATGGTTTTCAGTTGGACAAATGGAATTCGTATCCTGAGTTTGGAGGCCACCCTGACTTTAACGACAGGTAGCCCTGTGTCTTCGATGTTCCTGGGGGCTGGGTCTTATGACAAGGACAGGATTTCTCTACAGTTTTATATCTTTAAAATGATAAAACGTACTGTTTTTGAACTGAGACCATTGTACCAGTCACACTGAGACCATTCAAATGAGACCAAACATGAGTATACACATAGCTTTGTTTTACAGTTACTGTACAAGGATTCTGTATGAGTTTTGTGTGCCCTAAGTTAGGGAAAGGGAGAGCAGGATGGGTCACCCTGTGGGGGTCCGTCCTGTGGGTCATCGCCTTCTTCCTGAGTAGGGGAAGTGAGGGGCAGGAGGTGTCTCCAGTAGGGTGTCGATGTGCAGGTTGTTTCCCCCTCCATGAGGTGGAGGCCTGATCGACATGTGCATGGGAATTCAGCCACCCTTGAGCCAACTTCACTACCTCCCCCCTGGGGGGCAACAGGGTCAGTGTGTCTATAGCCTTACAATATCTGCAACACACTGTCCTTGATGACTTCCCATAAAGGTTCAGTGATGTGTAGATAGATTAGATGACGGACGGACGGACGATATTTTATTGATCCCGGGTAGGAAATTCTTTAACATCTGGTGACTGGTGGAGACTATGCAAGGCTTTTGAGCTCATCCTTGTGTTCAAGAAACTGCTTTTGAAATTGTTTAGCAGTGTGTATGGTTTGGATCATTGTGTTGGAGTATGAGAACATCATGATGGAACATCTCCCTTGCCCCTGCAGGCATTGTCACACGACAGCATCTGCACTTTACAGGGAATGGTGTAGTGAACGAAAGACATCCAGTCGTTGGCATTCCTGTGTTTGAAAACACCTTGCTGATGAGAAGATCATTAAACTTAACAGAATGGCCATGTATACAAAAATAACAGCTCAGTACACCAGTGGGGTGCAGATTGGCTTCTCATCATTCCCTGAAGAGGGTCTTGAGTGAGTCCTACCCACAGTTCAGGAGCACCGAATAAAGCAGAAAGAGTTTATATATATTGTGTTTTAAATATATTTTCTTTTTATAATTCATTCCAAACCACTACTGACAGGAGGCTGCAGATAAGCCAACAACAGTGAATTTGCTGGAAATTACAGATGAGTCTATATATCATTACTGTTAAGTTTCCATCCATCCATCCATCCATCCATCCATCCATCCATCCATCATCTTCTAGTTAGGGTCACAAAAGGTCTTGCAGCCTATCACAGGCAGCGTAGTGTACAAGACTTGGGTACACCCTGGGCAGGATGCCAAGTGTTCACGTTCGATTTGCATTAAGTTTGAAGTAAAGTCCACCTTATTTTTTTCCGTTTTTGTTTTAATCTGTGTATTAATTGTGTTGTGTAGACTAGCATGACTATATGAAACGAGAGAGAGAAAAATAGAGAGAGAGATGTGACTTATGTAGTTGTCAGTTGCTTTGGTGTCAAGTGACTTATGTATGCAAAAGTAATTTTAAGAAGTATTGGCTTTTCTGAGTCACCGTGATGAAACACTGAAAAACACAAGTGAGGTAAAGGCAAAGTAATACCAGATTAACAGAAAATCCCTACCATGACAAAGGAGAAAGGCCTTGGATGTTGATCCTGTGTACTATCTCCCAGGCTCTACTGCTTAAAAGGTCTTTTTGGTATTTTCCTCTGTTGTGCGTGTCCTCCACCTTGATGGCTGGGCTGACACTTCAGTGCTACCGCCTCCGTCCCTTCGAGTGTCATAAGTACGGACTTCGACGAGAAGGCACCCAGTGAGGCAGTTATCAGCCGTCTGATTGCTCCACCTGGTAAATGACATCAGTTTAATGGTTACATTTTGACTTGTCTAATGTTAGGTATAACCACAGTTTGTTCATTGAAAATCGGCTCAGTCAAATTGAACGGTAAGTTAGCACAGAGGAGTCCTTATAGATTAGGTTATTATCAAAGACTGGTGACTGTAATCATACATTGGAATTCAGTAAAGTTTCACCCAAATGACGTATGTCATTTAACTGTGATGACCAAGCCATTCTGACCACACCCTCTTTCAATGAAGTAGACTTTACAGGTGATCATGACATATCATGCCTAAGGCAAACTGAATATGTTTTCTTATGTGACAGAAACTGCCGTATTTACTTTTAAACAAGTGTCAGAGCAAGAGCTTAATCTGACTGTGGAATGCCTCGGGGTTCCCAAAATTCAATGACCTGGTTCTGAATGTTTTATCCTTGCTGAATTGCATAACCTTGCACAGATGGAACGCTCAAGTACATTTCTGCAGAAAAAAAATCATATCTCTCGAGTAAAGAAATGGTTCCAGATACCAGCATCTTTCAGAAATCAACAGGGAATGTGTCATGATAGTTTCATGTAGGATCCTGGGCCACAGCCGTTAACGGACTAGAAGACTCTGCAGTGGTTTCAATGGAACCGAAAGTAAGGTGGTAAAGGACGTGTCTGGAAATGTTACCACACAGGGAATGACGGAATGGGTTAATATTACATTGGACTGAATTATTCTCCTTTTGTGTGTCAGGGGAATCAAAAGAATAATGAAAGTGACGACATGCATTGTCCATCTTTAACCTACATATCTCATTGGTTTTAAGAAGCTACTTGCGTGACATGCATTCCACTGAAAATATCTATCTGAAGATTTAACTTTAACACAGAATCTCATTTTTTTTTTCCGAAGGGCTCAGTAGTGAGCCTGATATCAGTTGTGCTGACTTTCTGTGGATGCTGCAGCAATTGACCATCTCTTCCCGAGGGCTTTTATTCAAACGTGGTTAAGGGGCTTGTGCTTAATCAGCGGAGCGTGTAATAAAATCCTGAAGTATTTCACTGGTTGGAGACCCTTGGTTCTCTGTCCTTTGTCGCCATTCTTCCAGGAAGATTTTGTTATCTCCGATTAGAAAGGGCGGTTTCCATCAGTGCGCTTCAAAAGAAAGGCGTTGTATAGTAGAGAAGAAAGAAAATCTGTAAGAGGCAAAGCAAGGGGCAAACAGACTGTTGCCAGTCTGCGAGGAGGTCCATGCCTGATGCAGCGTATCCACACTGATTCAGAGCAATAAGACCAAAGCTGAAGTGACATTTATTGGCAATTGATTTATGTCATATGGTTTGGATCTGCGTTTCCAGTGGAAAACAAATGGCTACTTAAATGGCTATTTCCTCCTTTTCCCCAGTGGTTTGTTCTCCCCCTGATAATGTAGAGCTCGATCAAAGCTGAAAGGTTTCTCTGAAAAACAGGATTCCTTTCTCACAGGGTCCCTTATGCTGGGCTGTCACTACTAGGGTGATGGATAACGATGATTCTAGGAGCCCACAGTTGTAGGGGCCCCTAGGTGTCATGACACACAGTGTAGACAGCGATATATATACTTAAATATCTGCGGGCCCCTGTATAGTTACGGCACTGCACTTACACTGGCATGGATTAAACACTTACCTGTATTTCCTGTAACTCAGCCTGGAAAGAGTATCTAAGAGTTAGGGTTGTCATAGTTAGGATTAGGGTTAGGCCCATAGAAATGAATGGGTTAGGATTACGATTAGGGTGGATTAGGTCCCCACAAAGTTGGAAATACAAATGCGTGTGTGTGTGGAATGGATATCCTTTGATGTTGTTTTGTTAAATATTGGGTAGTTCATTGAAAATGCCATTTTAAAAACATTGTGAAAATGAGCATTTGATATTTGACAGAATGTGACCTGATAAGCAAAATAATGGAATCCAACTTAAAGTTGCCAGTACTCATAAAAAAGATGTATTTTTTTTTAAATAGTTGTAGACCAAAATAACAGCAGTTTATTTAGTAGTAATATACTAAACTCATTTTCTAGAAGGTGGCTTATCTGCTGTGCTCCTTTTTGAAAAGTTTTGACAGAAGTCTTATTATAAAGTTTTTAATGGAAAAAAACCCAGCAACATTCCTTATAAACTACTGACCGGAAGTGAAAATACAGGAAGAAATAATGCTACCTAACATCAAATCTCTTTTGGAATTGCCTGGATTTTGATTTGTGGTGATTTCTGATTTACCCACGTGTTTACCATGAACTCAAGGGGAATTCCTTAATGACCTTCTTCTGCTTTAACCCTTTCCTGTGTCTTGGGTGGTGATACGGCTCTGTTGGGTTAGGTGTCTGTGATTGAAAGATCCCAGGTTCAAGTCCCGCAGCTGGCAAAGGTGTCCATATCAGTGTTGTGCCCTTGAGCAAGGCCCTTAACCTGGACTGGTGGAGCTGGACACTGACTGACCCTGTGCACCAACCCTCAACTTGGAGAATGAGGTGGGAATATGTGAAAACTATGAATTTCCCAGTGGTGATGAATAATGTACTGCTTGTTGTTATTATTATTATTATCAAGCTTACTACAGTGGACAGCTATTTAATCCATATATTACATAATGGGATTTATTTTCACATAGGCATTGTCCCAAAAGGAGCGAAGGTTTCAGTTGTAATTGTGATTCCCTTATTAGTAATTTGACCTGTGGTACTCGTAGCTAAGTACTCAAATGCATCACATACAGTGCACTTTTTAAAAAAGTATAGCTGGATTCACTTCAGAATTTTTTAAAATCCTTGAATAAGAAAATAAAGTAATGTCTCATCCATTTATAATTCATGCATAAAAGGGTTAAGAGTAAAAATAAAGATAAACAGCTTGTGAAACACGTACTTTACCAGTCGCCACCCTCTGCGTCTGTTTGCGGATCCTTCCATTGCTTTCCAGTGCTTAGGCCAGTGCTTATGGTTCCCTGCACCGTGGTACCGACAGAATGCTGTAGGCGTTTAGCTCCTTTTGTTTACCAAAAGTGCTTTCTGACTGTGGCATACCTTGACAACTCCCCACCATTTATTCAAAATTGTCCACCCGGACCCACCGCTCTTCAGTGACTATTTGGAATTTTGCATTGACATATTAGATGACCGATAGTGGGATCCATCTGTACGAAGCAGCTAACGCACGGATTATAGGGCATCACCTTCTAATAGTTTCATTACTTCAGCCGTTTGTACAGAAGACATAAAGTCATGCAGTATGCTCTAAGGAACAATGTTGTTTATTATCAGTCTTTTAGGAAATATGATGTCCATTAGACAGAAAATGCATATGCTTTGAAGCACTTGTCTCAGGTTGATATTTTGCGGGACGTACATCGTTTCCATCGCACAATTGCGTAAAGCTGCCTGTCTTTTCATTCATGCTGAAATGCTGTTTCTCTTGGTCGCTTTGTTTGTAAATGAATCATGTCCATGAAATCCACAAAGTTTCGATTAAAATCTGTCTACTAGAAAAAAATGGAAATTGATCTGGAAAGTTATAGGCACTGTCATTTGAGCGTCTCTCTTCTATATAATAATTACTGAAGGAATTCACTTTGTTTGTCTTCATCCTGTTGATTTTTAAGGTGATGTGTATTGTAAATTATTGTGGGTTTTAGATGCTGCCATACAATTGGATTTCAATTCCTTGGTGTACAGTTCTGAAGCAGACAATTTGTGTGTTCCTGGTAATTTTCCCATTTGTTAAACTGGTAAAACCGTTTCATTTTTATAGAATCACTTCTCTCAGTGGGTTTTCTTTTTGTTAATGAACATACAACATGTACTGCTTAATGAATGTGGGTTTGCTTTGGGGAAATGTTTTGACATTTTATATCTGAATGATATTACTTGGTTTGAAATACTCATGAATTATAGGCATGATTTTTATTATTCTACTTTGTAGTTCCCTCAGAAGGCAGTAATGGAATTTTATGATATTGAAAAATACTACTTTATGTCCAGAAACGCTGACGTGGATACATTGTAATATGTGATGTCATGCACAATACTGAGAGTGGTGGTCAGAGGGTAGTGTTCATCTTGGGCTGGTGGAAGGTGACAAGTGTTGAAAGTTCACTTACTTACAAATTCTACTCACTAATAAGTTCCATCTGTCCCCTGTTCCACCTCCCTAAGTGGAAAACGTATTGCTGATTCTTTCTTTATGTCTCAGTAATTGACATATAAACCAATTGAAGTTTAAACCCTAGTGATGGAAAAATAAGACTTCAAAATAATGGTCCAGAACTACCAACCAACCAACCAACCAACCAACCAACCACCAACTAAGTGCCTCATTTATTGACAGCATTGATTGGTTAGTTCAGGATATTCCCACCCACCAAAGATTTTGAAACCTCATTTACCACCAGCATTGAGTGGTTACTTTAGGATACTCCTGCCCGCCATGGGTTTTGAAGCCTCATTTACCACCAGCATTGAGTGGTTACTTTAGGATACTCCTGCCTGCCATGGGTTTTGAAGCCTCATTTACCACCAGCATTGAGTGGTTACTTTAGGATACTCCTGCCCGCCATGGGTTTTGAAGCCTCATTCACCACGAGCAGTCAACTCCATTTTGCTTTCATTCCAACCCCATTCTGGCTCCATTCAGGGTTTTGGTTTTCGCCGACTCAGTTCCAGTTTTTTTTTCCGATTCCGTTCCTCGTTCTGACTCGTTCTGCTTTCGTTCCGACTCCATTCCGATTCAAATTTCATTCTGTTATGAAACGTCTTTCTTCACAAACTCTTTCCATAACTTGCCCTGATCATAAGATCAAGGAAACACGAATTACATACTTCTGAGGTGGTGTGTGTCTCTCCAGGTTAGGAGTCCATACCCGTATCCAGAAGGTTTGAAGCCCTCCTTTGACCAAACAACCATGTCACCACTAGACCTTTGAGCATGGGCCTTAACCCTGCAATGTATGAAATGACCAAAACTGTGCTCCCACTCCAAGCTTCACTCTTACCTGTGTGTCACATGGATCGCAAGACGAGATGTGCAATAACTAAAGAAATAAAATTTCATTCCACGAGAGTGAAGTCTTGTATGTCAGAATCTGAAATGACATACATTTATGTCATAAAAGTTCCTAAGGAACCTTCTTCCATGTTTCCGAGTTTTGGGGTCACTGCTTGGACAAAGCCGATGCTGTTACAGCATCGAATGTCACAGTTTTCACCTCTTCTTATGGTGACTGAAATGAATTTGCTCACATTGTGCACTGGGGAGATGAGCGCCAGCACATATAAGGGACTGGTTTCAGAACCATGACACCATGCACCACTGGCCCACTAGACAACCAGGCTGTCCAACTGAAGAATCCCGTCATGTTGGGAGAACTTCGGGGAGAAACGGAGACAAGAATTCCCACACCTCTTTACACTGGCCACTTGTCATTTGTCTTAGCGACCACGTGTCATGTTTGTATTGATTGGGGTTAAGTTGTAGAGAGTAATCGTGTCTCCCAAATGGCAGCTTGTCTAGTCTGCTTGCACACTCAGAACAGGTAGACCCCGCTTCAGAAGACAGGAGAGGTGAAAGTTTTATTTCTAACACTAACACCTCTTTTGTCATGCACCTTAAAACGCTTCATCCTGAAGGACCCCATAGATAAAAGGATTTTAAAAATGATAGATTAAAATTAAATTTAAACCGTATTTGGGTGATCAGGAGGGAACACTAAACATGTAGTTGTGACTGAAAGAGTGGTGAAATATATTTCTTTAAAGGAGTGTAGAGAGTGTAGGGTAATCACAATACTGCAAACTACAATAGTACAATAATTCTGCAAACCCACAGGTCAGGCCTTTTGAAGATGTGGTCTGTCTTTGGCACGGTAAAGATTGGCTAGTGCCCTTGAGTCAGCCAACAGGGATTTTTTTAGAATAACCTTATTTATATTCATTAAACTTTGCCTATCTGTTTAGGAAACCTTCAATGTGCTAAATTGTAAGCTTTATAATTAGTGGAGCCCATAAAAGCACAGTGGGGTAAGAGTCTGTAGGGGCCCATTGCTAAGATGTTGTACAGGGTATGCTCAAACTAGGGGCCAGGCCTCTTTGGAGATTTAAGAAGGAATAAATATCAATCCAGTTATTCACTGGAGGAGGAAACTCAGTGGGTTAATTTGGTCTGATGCATTTTCCGCTGTCTTGTGTTTTGTGTGATCCCCATCACTCTCACTGAGTAAAATTGCTTAAAAGCAAAGATGACAGTCGGGTGTATATCTCTGAAGGAAAAAAAACATCAGAAATGTCTTATGAGACACAGTAAAACATGTTAGGCATTTGCTGTATTCCCCTGATAACCGAGTCTTGAATGTTGAGATTTCCGGTGACATTTAAAGACTATTTTCACTCAATGAAGTAATTGAGAACGCACATATTGATTAATTAATTGGCTGAGTAGTGAGTAAAGTTGATAACAACTTTAGCTCTTTGTAATGCTGTAATTTGAATAATAAATCTGTATTATGTTCTGCAGTTGGCCTATGAAGCAAATCTGTGCAAATTTCTATTCAAGTACTAAAAAACAGAAAAAAACCATTAAACATATACTGTATTTATTAAATGACATACAGCGATGCTCTAATGCAGGGATGACAATATGAATGAGAAATTTTGTCTGAGGTACAAATCCATCTGTCTGTCCGTCCATCCATCCATCCATCCATCTGTCTGTCTGTCGTCTAAATGCTTATCTCGGTCAGGGTCGTGAGGGGTGTGGGCAGAACAACGCAGCAGAGCACCTTTGACAAGTCACCGGCCCATCATAGGGCACGTGCACACACACACAGTTTAAAAATGTCTGTTCACCCAAACTGCATGTCTCTGGACTGCAGGGGGTAACGGGGACAACATGCAAACTCCACACACACAGCGTCCAAGCAGAGACAGTGTGCCACCTACATACTCTATGGGCCGGTTAATAAAACACTGATTAAACATAGTCTTACATTAAGTGACCCTCCTAAAGGAAATGGTTGGTGAAACTGAAATTTGAGCTCAACTGGTACCATTTATTCTGCGGCTGTTAGCAAGATTAGCATGTTAGAAAGTCACAAAAGCAGAACACGAGCATGCACTGGGTCATCAAAAGCGTCTATTAATTTCATCTTTCACCGGACAGTCCCTTTAAGAGGGTGATTGAGTCTAAGATTTAGTCTAAGATTATTTTATTTTAACTGGTGTTTCAGAGACAGGTCTTACAATGCCTGCCTGAGCACTGTACTGCCTGAGGTCAGCAATTCATTTTGTGACTCGTGTCCTGTGTACAGAGGACTCAGACATCGCTGTACCACACGTCCCCCGCTTCCTTTATGATGCTCTCTCCTTACTAACCTAACATCTTACATTTTAGATCCTTAGATGTCTTACTCAGTCTCTTCTGATTAATACTTCATAGTCTTTGGAAGGAAGAACATACTTTGAACTGGAAAAAAAAAAAAACTTCAGAATTTATTTCATTTGCCTTTAAAATGGAAATATGCTTGACAGGTGTTTATTACTTATGAATTTGTTTTTACAGGGACTGATTGCCTGTTTACTGCAACGTGTTTCTTTGAATATACATGCTTTTATTGTACTTCTCTTGGTCCATTGAGTCGATATAATTTCCGTAGATATTTGTTACTTTTCCATTGAATGCTAGATTACATACTCAAAATATGCAATCATTATACAAGACTGAGTACTAAAATTATTGAAATACGTGCGGGGTCTGTCCCCTGAATGTCTGTTACTCAGCTTTTCTCTTTGTATTTCTTTTTAACTTTAGACCAGTTAAGGTCACTGTAGTTCTCCCCTCTCAACACCCGATGCCCCAGCATTCTCAGAAGGGCTAAAGGTTAGCACACACCAGCTCCACACTAAGGGTCACAGGGTCCTTCAATTTGAAGTGACACACGTGAGGGAGATAGCTGATCAGTCCTGTGCAGTCACAGATAACCGTGGTACTGTGGTGTGAGGGGCTGGACAGGAACCTCGTAATCTATACCATCTGACAGAATGCAGGCTGCCTTGTGTTTGGTCCAGTTTATCATACAGTGCAGATGCATAGCTCGAACCCGCATCCATATCATTGAATATTTAGTCATATTAATGGATGTGCTCATTCACTTAAATTTTCCAGTTACTTTCTGGAGTAACCAAAATGGTGAACTACGTATGAATGGAAAGGTTTCATGTGATTCAAACAAATGAGAGAACTCATGTAACACTTTTTAGATAGATAGATAGATAGATAGATAGATAGATAGATAGATAGATAGATAGATAGATATAGATAGATACTTTATTGATCCTGAAGGAAATTGCTAGATTACATACTCAAAATTTGGGTTTAATCAGAAATACACAGATAGTCGTCAGCCTACAGCGTATATTCTATTATGTGCTTTGAATTGTTGAATGTATCGAATATGATACATCTCTGTTACACATCAACATATGGCAAACAGTAAGGCCTTTTCATCTTAAGCAAATGTGACTGATAAGCCAAGAGCTTAACGATGAGGCTAAACAAAGTCAAGCCTAATTACAGCCACTGTGAGTGCTGCTTATGAAACACCAGGTCAGAGATGAAAAGCAAACCCACTTATATCAGAATCAGTCATATGACTTCGGAACAGATAATTAACCATCCAAATAAGGATGTCGTGATTTAACAGTGAAAAAAGGAAACACCATGCAAAACATGAACAGCATCAGACTTTATTATACGAAAAGCAATAAAAGTCTAAAGAAAAGAAGAAAGCACAACAATTGATTGGAATGTTATATCTTTTTACACAATATTCTAAACTGGTAGATAAATGAAAGTTTTTTGTTGTTGATTGCAAATGTCACGATTTTAAAAGCTTTTGCCAAAAATGAAATTCCTTCTGGTGTGCTAGCCGCAGTGTTGATAAAAGTCTGTCTTAATAACTGCTGACCTTTTACTGAAATCTCCCCAAAGCATAAACATTTCACTGGTGCAGCAGAATTGTAATTAGTTTCCATGTAACATTATCTCATTGAATATGTCAGTTTGCTTGTTGTTTTAAATTTTTGAGTTTTAATTTGCAGTCAGCTCATGGTTTTGAGTATTCATTTTTTCCCCCCAGTACTTACACATATGAATATATAAAGTTTTGGCTTTGTATGAAAATGTTTAAAACTATTAAATTTCTGGCACCATTTGTCATGTTAAATCCATGTGCTCTTTGCAAATATTTGGTGTGCACGAATGGTTAAATTTGCATTTGTTCGTAGATGGATTTTGCTGCAGCCCGCAGTTTAACCCATGTGACCATTTACGTCTGCACCTAACAACAAGGCCTTTCTGAGGATTTGATCTTAAGTGTATATGTCATTGTTTTGCTGATCATATTGTGGTGAACTGATGAGCCATGGTTCATTTATAATAAGACACAGGACTCAGAGTTCACCGAATACTCACTTTACTCACAGCCAACAGCCGTGTACAGTAATCACCCATGCCAGCACGCCTGGCTATGGTACTAACATTTGTACGTGCATCTTAACAAGGCCGCAACACAGAACAACATTTTCACTGGCTGGGTATTACTGGGCACAACACACTATTTACAAAATTTACAACATAACTAATAACTTGATGCCACACCACATATCGCACACAATTCTGGGGTACTGTCAGTTGACCTTACAATATTATTGTTTTGGACATACACAGGTCACTTCCTGTTCCTGTGTTCCCACATGGAGCACTGGCACCTTTGAGCGTTACAACCTTCCAGTACAGCCTTCTTCGTAAGAATTAAAAGCATACAGTATATTCGTCTCCAGGATAACAACAGGCAGGAAAATTGAAAAGAAAAAAAAAGCCTGAGATGGGGGTGGGGGAGAGAGAATTACCGGACTGCATGAATTCACATATGCATCTCCAATTGTGTAAAATCGACCATTAGCCCATAAACGGCTGGATGTGATTCTTTGAAAACCAATTTTCAAATATGGGGCTGGATTTGTATGGCACTTTGCAAATAGTGATCCTAAGCCTGTTTGGTTCCAAGCTGTACTTCACATGTTTGATCGAGCAAACAAGATAAAGGTACCAGGACCGCAACCTCTGAGCATAGCTGATAAAGACTAAACTCATGGGGAAAAACTAATAAAATATTTTAATTAGAGGCATAATCTCAGCGAGCTACCTTGGATAAGACAGGCTGGCTTTTCGGATGACTGGCATTTGATACTAGCCTTCAGGGAGGCTGATCTATGAAGGAGGTTAAATAATAAAATAATGTAAACTTGATAATATAAGGACTATTTATTTTAACGACCCACTGATTGCCTGGCTGGTTTGAGCTCATAGTGGTCTCAGTTCACCTTCTGTTTTATTTTTCATACATCATGAAGGAATAACACACACACACACACACACACACACACACACACACACACACACACACACACACACACACACAAATTCTTTTTTTGCTACTTATTTACCAGGCATGACCTTTTCAGGTAAGCACATGTGGAATTTATTTGAACCTGCTCTGTGTGATCATCCCATCCAGGGAGGCCCCCATGTTGTGCCCTGTGGTGCCCGGGATAGACTCTAGTTCCCCCCCTCCACTACCCACACGACCGCGCCAGGATAGGAAAAATAGATGCTCTGTGCAATTTTTCAAGACAGCGATTAATAAGTCAATCTTCATCTTCTGCAATCTGTAGACACGATTCTTAATGCATTGGAGTTATAATGGAACTGCAGCTGCTGAATGCTGAGAGTTTCTAATTAAAGCACAGCGGTACCATTTTAATTGTGAGCCACCCTAGTATATCCACATTATGACAGGATTGCAGATGAATGAATGATTCCAAAGCCTTCGCTGTGAAAAATTTGTCCTTTTCCTTGTCATTTTCAAAAATAACCTACAGTATTATTTATAAAAGGAGGTTGCTGTGCCTTTGTCGTCTTTCTCTCGCTGTAAAGTGATGATGAAAGCTTTGCACTCTAACCTGTTTCATTCGCTAAGATGTATCTTACGTTCTGCTGGTGGACAGCAGTCAAACCAAGGAGATACTGGTCATAGAGACAGAGCAGGTCCTGAAAGGTAAAAAAAAAAAAAACAGATAAAAAAAGCTACACCCAGTACCTTCAAAGCTCTCCCAGCCTTGACATAAACAGGTTGTCTAAGACAAGACTCATTTCTTGGGACTAAAGTGAGTGGTGATTACTTCAGTAGACATGATCATTGAGGAGCGGCAGACGAGTCATAACGGTAAACATTTGCATCACACGGATGCATGTGCAGATGTCATATTTTCTTGTATTGAGTTCACAGTCTGAGACTGTCACTGGTTAAAAGACACCTGTGAGCCTAAACATTTTTCTGTAATACGTCTACACTTTATGAAAATATACACGTTTCACGCTTGAGTATATATTTGTAAAATACAGTGGTTGAGGAATTTCTCCTCCTTGTTGCGGTTGCCATAGCGACACACATTAAGGAGAGGCGGGGTAGGGTAAGCCTCACGGTAACAGTGTGGTAATCATTTACGTTTATATACAGTTCAACTTGGTGCTTTTTCCGATGAATATCGGGCATAAATAGGATGCATTCGATGTATGACTTGATGTACAAACAGTCCTCTGGGTATTGCCAGTGTTCCAGGGCAGTGGTTTTAGATATGTACGCGTCCGGTATAAATGCAACAACCTCCCCCCAGAGTCCTAAATAATATACTTCATTCACTTGTAGAGGGCCAGGTCTCTGGGAAATAGCTTTTATTTAAATCTCTCTCTGATCCCACAACAGGTACAGTGATGTCAGTGGCAATGGATGAGTCACCGGGCTTAGAAACCTCCACAATCCACAGACGGACGACAAAGGGAGGCCGCCGACCTCCCACTTTCTGGGAGTTTTCTCATTTTTGTCCCCTTAATTGCATGCGTCTGCAAAAAAAGCATAGAGCAGAGCGCTCCACTGACTGGGATGAGCAATGAGTCTGTGCAGCCGCAACTGGTCTGGTTTATATAGGCGGCATGGTGCTTTGTGAAAGAGCTGGGAGTGTCAGAATTAACTAAGAAGTTCTGTAACCTTATAACTGAGTTCACTCTGTCTATCTGACTCTAAAGCCACGGATGTGCAGAAGGTAACCCTGGTCAGAGTCACAGGGGAGCATGGAGTCTATCCCAGGCAGCAAAGGGCACAAGGCTGGGGTACACCCTGGGCAGGATGCCAGTCTATCATAGGGCACAAGGCTGGGGTACACCCTGGGCAGGATGCCAGTCTATCATAGGGCACAAGGCTGAGGTACACCCTGGACGGGATGCCAGTCTATCACAGGACACAGGGCTGGGGTACACCCTGTACAGGATGTCAGGCCATTGCAGATTAATTAACCATTTTGCATTATCTGCTTATGAACACCATAGTTATCCCAGCATTCTCTCCAGTCTTCTTCCTGCTCTGTGGCGGACAGCCCTGTGGTAACAGATCATCAGCTGGACCTAGACGGTCTGCAGGAAAGTGCAGCACTCAGTCCTCAGTTCCATCACAGCTGTCTGCATCTGTCAGCTAACCTCGCAGCCAGCTGTTGTCATCTACAGTCAAGCCGTCCACATGACTAACGGAAAGCCACAGCTGCCAATTTTACTGCTATTGACAACATTTTCTAGTGTTACACAATCACAAAATGGTTAGGTTGTATGCACATTTTGGCCTTTGGATTCCCAGAGACAAACATGCCTTAAATGACGAAGTGGCCATTTGTGACAATATTTTAAGTTGATTATGATTCATTGATTGAATGCATTTACACACGTATTCTGTCATGGAAAAGCTACGCCGTTATTTTACCACCAGCTTGCTTGCTTTGTTTGGCAATAACCAAAGGTTACAGAAGGTCAGGGTATGAAGCAGACATATGTGGAGATCCCGACTTACCCTGTGCTCACAGTCAATATCACGCAGCTCGGTGAATTGGCACGGCAAAATTGGCCCCATCGTGAGAGCGACTGAGATGGGTGAGTGTCCCCTGCGGGGTTTACCCTGTTCTCGGCAAGAGGTTTCAGAAATGGATGGAATTAATTTTTCAGAACAGGAGACACAGTTCCTATGTTCATATCTAGTCTTCCCAAACATGTATGAAGTAAAATAATTCCTCACAGTGAAAATACGTTTTATTCCCTCTATGTAAACAAAACATATTTACTATTCCTCTCCATGTTGAGTGTGGTTCATGCGTGTAAAATCTCAAAGCTGTGACTTGGAGGTTTGTACCAGAAAAAAGACGTAGTAACTGCCTGTATGAAATGCGGGGAGTTTAAAGGGTTACAAAATTGATAGTGTGAATGTGCCATTTGTCTTGTAAGGTTTACATTAGGCATTATGAAAAATATACAGCAATTACAATAATTAGTAGTGTTATTGCCGCTTACCTTTTACATATCAATATGAATATACTATGTTTTTTCAGAGCTGCTTTGAAAAGCATTGCTGCTGTTACAACAGGTCATTAAATTTATGTGCTATTAAACGCACTGTCATTAAAAGCAATAATTTCCGCACTGAGAGATTTCAGCAGTGGCACAGATGTGTTTGGCTAAACCTCCGTACAGAACGATGACTGTGAATTCCGCGTGTATATAATTTTTCCTCGTAAAAGTACCTTTCTCGCACATCGAGATGAGGGTAAAACTGTCATTCCGCTGAACAGCCTTCTGACCGTGTTGCCACCCACACACATGTATGATCGGGATTAGTTGTAATCCACAGGTTCTTGGAATGATGATCATGAGGTCTTCCTCAGGAAATTAGTTTTAAGTCGTCATCTGTGTGACTTCATCCAAACAGGCATGAGGCTATGAGTAAGTCTTTGTGGTCGTCTTTAAAAAAAATATGAAGACGTTAGCTGATTAATGCATTTAAATTTCATCTGTAAACGCTGTTTTGGGCTTGTAAATAAAAAACAAACTGTTCATGAATGGCGGGACTTCACTGCTAATGCAGAGCTCTGTTTGTCTCTTATTTGCAGGGATCTTGACTATTAGCATTTCCTATTATGTATATTAGTGGTGCAGTGTCCACAGATATAATATTTGTACATTTGTTCTGTTTTTGGCTGTCATGTCTGCATGGGGTGACTGAGTGGTCGCTGTGCCCTCACACTTCCGAAGTCTTGGGTTCGACTGCTCCCTGCGTCTGTGTGGGTTTACTCTGCATGAACTGGTTTCCTCCCCCAAGGCCACGGATGAAGCTGAGGTGAACTGGTGCCTTGTGATGGACTTTCGTACCATCTGACTTTGTCGTACAGTTGGCTGGAGGCCTGTGCTGGACAAGTGATTCAGGAAAATTACTAGATGCTTTTGCATGCATTACTGAATGCATTACTTTTTTTAGAAAAACAATTTGAAGGGTTGACACAGTCAGCGCCAATATTCTAG
The DNA here is from genome assembly GCA_009936485.2 of Gymnarchus niloticus. Taxonomy (NCBI): domain Eukaryota; kingdom Metazoa; phylum Chordata; class Actinopteri; order Osteoglossiformes; family Gymnarchidae; genus Gymnarchus; species Gymnarchus niloticus. The sequence goes on along the minus strand of JAACJT020014645.1, from coordinate 26,156 downwards.
AGTCTGTAGCCACCTGGTGAAAGACGGGTTTCCTAAAAATCGACATAATTGTATTTACCCAGATTTGATTGTTTTATTCTTTATCAATGAAGCCATTAGAATGTAATACTTTGTACTTAATTATTTAACAAGGGATGAAAAATAGAATGTAGGAAAGTGTGGGGAAAACCACTATAATGAAAGAAAAGATGAAAGAAAATGAAATTGGGAGAGGCAATAGAGGGGCAGAGTAAGGTGATGCTTAAAATTAGCAATCCAATTTAAAATGCTGAGCTGTGAACACACCTCTTGGATTGGAATCCATAATGAATTGGAGGACTCTGAGGATGCGTAAAAAGATAAGGAATATTTAAAATACACAAACACACACACACGTGCACACGCACACACACACACACACACACACACGCCAACTGCGATAGAAACAAGGTCAGGGCTTTTTTTTGTTCATAGATAATAAAGAAAGCAAAATAGAGTTAATTAACACCAATGTCTATAAAAAAAAAAAAAACACATGCTTTGACTTGGATGGTGGCAAAAATTCTACGCAAGAAATGTTCTTATTGTGTTCCCCGGTCTGTGGCTCCGCCTCCTTTAACGTTAATATTAGTCCTTTAATCAATACCGCGTAGATCAAGCACTGACACCCCATGGATGTTACTGACAGCCAATGGCAGTTACAGCTAATCGAGGTAAACTTTTGGTTCCCATAAAGCGTCAAGGTCCGTTAGCATTTATCAAGATAACGGATAGAATTTGGGACCGGACTACACGAAACGCTCACCCTGCACGCTTTGCTGCCATTTGTGAGCCGAACACAATGCAATGGACTTGAGTGTTCAAACATCAAAAATGTAACTCTTACGTAATGTTTCTCTTTACCTTGTACCGTG
>JAACJT020014645.1:6025-23531 GCA_009936485.2 Gymnarchus niloticus | reverse complement strand
CATCCATCCATCCATCCATCCATTACAAGGTTACAGACATGTATTATGTTTATGACAATCATGGACATGGAGTTTAATCCAATGAAATATCACGCATATAAATTAAGCATTTCTTTTTTTGTAAATATCTTAAAGTACTGTTTAGCTGTTTCCCTATGAATAGTCACCTCACCTGGTCAATACCGACCTTTTCTCAAAGTACGGTATTCGTCTTGAGATGTGGCGGGGTCAACCCAGACCCAAATCCAAATAAGAAGTCATGAAGGCTCTTTGAACTAGTCAGGAATAGCATGCAGCTTGGTCCAAAATGTATTAATCCATGTATGTAGGCATAAATCGGTCAATAGAAGCTAAGAGGATCTCCATAGTTACAGTTGTCAAAGGCTGCATGTGGCATCAAGTCAAACACACAACTGGTTTGTGGCTCTCTCCGTACCTATACTCTTATATTAAAATGATAGAAGAGGCAGAAGGAGAAAAAATAAATACAGTGCAGGCTGGTTCTGTGCTCTCACACAAAGCAAGGACATATAGTGCACACCAGCTACAGAAAAGACTTTTAAAAGACTGTCTGTGTGAGGGAGGGTGTGATTGTTACAGATAATGGCATCAGCTCTACAAATGTAATGTCTGAAAAGGACGTTCGACATCCGAATTGTTTTTTCCCGTCAAGCTTTTGTGAAGTCCAACATTTTTCCTGTGTGGTTTTAATGTGTTGTTTTGTGTCTTCAGACCCTAGGGGGAGAGGTGCGGAAGGTTTTCTTTATATGTGGGAGTTCTGTTTGTTATTGTAATGAAAACCGGTTGCCATGCTGCGTTCTCCTGTGATCATTTCTGAACCTCTGACACCCACACTCCATCAGGAAGTCACAAAATGAGATTAGGAAAAAATTACAGCGAGATGATTATAAAAAGTTATTCTAAATCAAACATCGGCTCTGGGTTGCTGCTATTTTGATGAAACGCTGTGAGGTAACCAAAGAAATAGGCTACCTGACCAGAAATTACAGTGACGCTAAACTCACTGTAAAGTTTCATTCACAATTTTACGTGACCTATCAGTTAGACTCAAGACCCAGACCAGGATGAACCACTGAAAGACAGATGCTTGGACTTATGGACAAACGGACGGAATACTGGATGGATGAAAATCAAGTGAGTGAAAAATTGTGTGAGAAAGAGAACTGACAGTATGGAGGTTTATGTTTGTAGCTATCAGTCTTGGCTGACTCCATTCAAATGGAAACTGAAGTTAGTTACAACCGTACCAGGTGAGTGTGAACTAGTGGGGATTTTGATGCAAAAATGGAGATTCCCTTGCTAATTTAGATCGCTGTATCTTAATAGCTCGAAATATGGCTTTAAAATTTGAAAGTACTTTTTAATTCCACCTACGTGTTGATTTTAGTGATTCATATTATTCAGGAGGGGGACGGAAAACATAAAACAGCTAACAGTGTAGTTGATGCTGTGAGCACAATTAGGAGAACGTGTGAGATTGGCTTGCTGTGGCACAGCGGGACTTGATGATCATACTACATGTGCCACCGTTCTGAGGAGCGTTCTTGATGGTTCTAGGTCTAATTCCACCAGTGTTTGATGAAGGCGGTAGAGCTCGGGGAAGCGGAAAAAGAAAACGGACTTCTGAAAGAGATCGAATATGGAAACTCAGAGATAAAACAAATATATCACTTTCTTCTCTTTACATGAATAAAAGGAGGCGATGTGAGAGAACATGAGGAAAACCACAGGCCTAAATAGAAAACCCATTACCTGTATATCATGGATAACAGCCATTTCTAAGCTATTTGCTAAGAATTGAAATGTTTCATAAGCAGGAATGGCGTGTCATTTGTACTGATGAAGTTTAAATTACGTAAATATTAGTTTAATGTACTTGCAAGAGGAATACTTGTGGATGGAACTGATTCATGTGTTACTGTTGGTTATGTTAAACTTTGTTATCAAAAAGATATTATTCTTGGCTTTTTTTGTGCCAAAGTAGTATTAATTTTTCAAAACTGAAAATACCGGTACGTCATTTTCATACAGATGGTATGCTGTTTGGCAGTATATTTTCACAAGGTCACTTCCAGAGTTTAGATTCAATTTTGGTCCTAGCTCTGAGTGTCTGTATTGTTTATGTTCTTACCATGATTGAGGGGTTTTCTGTAGGCATACTGTTCTGTACCCATGGTTCAAAGCCATGTGGTTGAGCCAGACTGATGACTCTAAATTACCCGACGTGGTTGCTCGCGTGTGAGAGTATTGTCCTGTGATTGGCCAACTACTACCATTCCCTGCCCAATCTGTGTTTTTCTGGCCGGCAGTCTGGCATGTTCTGACTCAATTTAAGCTGCCCTGGTAAAATGAATGGATGGATGGATATTACTCCCGACTGGCTGAGAGATTTTTATGGACATGATTTATGCATTATCTGTGTTGAGAGTCACTAAATCCAGCCGGAGCACACTTTGTTTCATCCTGTTATAATAATTTTAGTTTACGTTGAAAGAAAAAAATGGCTGCTTGCAATGCAATGGCATCATAAGTGAATCAGCGTTCACTACGATACCTTTTTTTATGGTCTGAGCTGCTTGGCCAGTTATTATTGGACAGAAGGTATCATTATCTGCACCGGCTCTGTGAGGTGAAGCTCTACTATGGTAAGTTACAGTTTTACTTAAGGGTTATACCAGTTCACTCAACAACAGACCTTCTTGTCAGAGTATTTGCTGGGAATGTATTTAGCAGGAGGCAGACTCCCTGTGAGTGGAGCCGTCACTGTTTCTCAGCTTTGGGCTCAACGGCATGGCTGTTGGCAGGGGTTGCATGACCCAGCATCAGATGGGACCAAGTCGGGCGACGAGGCCAATCCGTTATTTCACCTGTGCCTTGCTACCCATCATATAAGAGCTTTCATCTTGGTCCCCGGACCATCACGCCCAAGCCTGCAGCCCACTGCAGTCATCTGACACTTTAATTTTTCCGTGGAAATGACAGCCCTTTGTTTCATACTGTCCCACAATCTTATAGAATTCGGCTTCACTCTTGTACCCGAATCTGCCTACCCCTTCCTCTCACCCTCTTATATTGCCTGGTTCACTTTGCTTTGTCCAGTGTTCTGCTGTTAAGCCCATGAAGTGCATCGTATTTGATATCGATGTACCACGCCTCTCTTTTTTCAAACTTATTGTGTAATAAATAAATTTGCTTCACCGTCACCACTGAGCAGCGTCATGACAATCTACACCAAGTGCACATACCTTAAATGAAAGGCTGGCAGGTTGCCTCAGTGTTGCCAGTTTGAATATGTGAGCAGTCTGTTATACCTTCAGAGAAGTCCTACAGTTAGGCGAATGAACAGGCGTTCCTCACGAGTGCTTAATGGGATTGAGATCCGACTTTCAATACATTTTGCATCCTTCATTTGCTACACTTTTGATCCCTCGGCTGTCACCTTTATCTTGGTAGTTACCTCTGTAACATGAGTAAATCCAGCGAAGGACGTCAAGCTGTAAGTTCTGTAAGTCTGCTGGATCTGGCTAAAGCAATAAGGATGTGTGTAGTCGTAGGGATTCTCAAACCTGCAGGTGTCAGTGAGGATGTTGGAGAACGTGCAGCCTTCGGTAATTTGCAGGTGGCTATTCCCAATTTGTGGTTTTAGCCTTTTATACATATTTGGCACATCTGTGGCGGATCTGTTTTTCCTCCGAGTTCTACTCTATGCCTAATTATTGTTTAGCAGACAAGAACTTGATAAGAAAGAAATATAGCTTCATTATTGTTCACTTTCAGCTGCTCCCGCCAGGGGGCGCCACAGCAGATCAACCTTCTCCATCTCCTCCTGTCCTCCGCATCCTGCTCTGTCACACCAACCACCTACATGTCCTCTCTCAAGAAAAAAATATAGCTTAATATTAATGTATTTATCATACATCCTTTGTATGTGTGTGTGGTTGTACCCCAACCTGGTGCCCTGTGTTGCCTGAGATAGGCTCCAGGCCCCCTGTGACCCTGACCAGGATCAGCTGTTAGAAGATGGATAGACAGCCTTTACACTAAACACTGAGCAAAGAAGATCTACAGTTTTAAGTTGTTTTAATTACCTTTAACAGCATCTCCGTGACCCAACTAAACAAAACCTGAAGTCTTTCAGATTATCGTTAACGCTGAAACATTAACCAAAATTAATATGAACTAAATGTTTTTCTACAAAGACCTAGATTGGGTCAGCTGGTTCCGTAACAGCAAATCACTGATTCGAAAGATTAATAACAAGAGATGGCAATGAAGGAGTGTGGAATGAGTTACGCATGTTTGCTCATTGTCACACGATCACTGAACTGGTATCTGATGGAGGATTCTGATCTGCCTTGAGGACGCAGCATTAAAAGCTTACTATTCATGTGGCACACCACACTACACACAGTGACCCGGCAGTTCGCCCTTTCGATTTTATGTTCCCGACTTGTGTAGGGATTTACTGCTATTTACTACGGTGACTGAGAAGGAAAAGATACCGTATTCGTGATGCTTGGTCTCTGAATTTCTCTAAGGCCAGAGAGAGCTGGAGTAAAGAACAAGGAATGCAACCAAATTTTAAACAGCAAATTATTATACGGAAAATTCAAAATGCATGGTCTGCAGAAATTAAGGCTAAACTCAGACTCTGTAGAAAATTTACATTTTACATATGATAAGCTCCCATGATCCTGACTGGGATCAGCAATTGGAAGATGCTTAGATGAATGGATAATATAAACCAGTAAAGGTTAAAGGACCTTGTATTAATGATAATAATAATCATTACTTTAATTATCTCCACGGGGAAACTGGTAGTTTTCACATTTTTCCCATCATGATGATGCGGGTCGGTATGCAGGGTCAGCCAGTGTCAGGACCCCCGGAGTGATTGGGGTTAAGGGCCTTGCTCAAGGGCCCACTGGTGATACAGACACTTCTGCCGGCTGCAGGACTTGAAATTGTGACCGTTCGTTCACAGACCCCTAACCCACAGAGCCACATCACCGCCCGTGAATGTTTTGCCATTTACGTTGCTAAGGAGCTCATCAGATGAGTCTGTAATTGTTGTGCTTGTCAAATTTCTACTACTCGCTGTTCAGAAGCACTTTGCTTTTACTAAATGACATGCATTTGAGAACACTTTAAAAGTTTAATTGTAAATACCCGTTTGCAAAGGCATTAACAAACACAACAGAATCAGTGGTGAGAGGTGAAGTTTTGAGAATCCATTTACATAACAATATGGATGCCAACAATAACTTATTTAATTATAAATCCAAAGTTGCCATACCTTACTTTTTGTATTGATATGAAGCTAGTCCATCCCTGATTAAAATACTGTTAGGACTAATAATCTGTTTATCTATTAGATATGCATTCATCATTCATTCTTACAAATACACAGTAATGCACATTTATATAATGCCAATACAGCAATACAGGCCTACATATTTTTGATTTGGAGAAATATTGGAGGATTTTTGAATAAGTTACTGGTTTTCACTGCTCTCATTTCATGTACTTCCTTCTCCAGGGTTGAGCAAGAGGACCATTCAAGCCAGTATATCCATACCAGATGAAACCGACCCAAAACGAGAAGTTCATATGCACACGGAAGAACTGTTGGCCAAGTGAATGACACACTGTCGATAAAGCATTTATTGCTTTCTAAAAAATGCCTTCACTTCCGAGTTATTTAACAAAGGTCTTCTGCTCGGTCGTTCAAGGCTTTATTTAATACTGAATGTTACATAATTTAAGGATGCTGCTGTCAGGTGCAGCCTTGGACTTTCCAAACTATTAAGGAAATAAAAAGACTGAGTCATATGTCGCGAGAGATTCAAAAATGAATTTCTGCATTCTGAAATATAGGAGAACTGACACCATACTGGCATCTGTTAGAAATTTAACGGACGATAGATGTTATTAAGGGTTTGGATCCAATAAATGGTTCGGAAATTCTTCCTGATGTGAAAAATAACGTACGTGTCAAATTTTGTGGTTCTCGGAATGTTGACGGAAAAAAAAAACTGAAATTTGACAGTCGGTGTGTGATATAAAACGCTTGGTGTCATATACAAGTGCTTTGCTCACCAGAAATATCACAACACTGGAGTGCTTGGAAGAGATCGCTAAAAAACTTGAATGGATGTTTGTTTGCTTCTTAAGTGTCAGACACATGGAACTATAGCGCTGCATGACACTGATGTTCTGCAAGACAGTCTATTTTCTAGGTAATGCCAGCAACAATGAAATGGCAGGAAATCTACTCATGACTAGGAAACCTATGGCCAACTGAAAAGTTCCACATTAGCTAAAACCCGGCTCAGGGCTACCCTCATGTGGAGATGAAGTCTGTCACTTGGAGAACGAAGGTGACTGAATGCTCTCTGCTGTATTCAAACTAAATATCTAGCCATAAACATATTCCACATGCATTTGGCCACCTGTAAGACATCAAAAGGCACAGTTGTAAGCCTGAGCAGCACTGTGCTGTGGTTCAGAGAAAATAAGCAAGGCTCGGATCTAATGAATACCAAGTAGAGGAACGAATCTCATATCAAACACCAACACAGCCGGACTAACAAAGGAAGAGCCAATTTTTATGGACAAGTTCCTCAAAAGTACTCTGGCAAGCTTTACAACGAAGCATTACCCAGTCATTCACAGGCAAAAATCCAGAGAAACGGACGTGTCTGCAGCTCTTTTACCAAAGACCTCTCGTACAAACAAGGAGAACAAACGATCCTGCCGTGATTGTCACCGAGATGCAGCTACACACCACCTATCACAATGATGTACACTGGCAGTCTCCGGGGTCAACGCCACTGACTGAGATAGGTTCTAAGTGCAACCCAGCAAGCTAATAAAACACATCAATGAATATCTTAAAGAGAAAACTATATATTTATAGCTAGGCAACATAGCTACAGAAAGACTGTGTGGCAGTATTAGGGTGGGAGAAGTGGTGTTCTGGCTCGCTTGGTGCCCTGAGGAAAAAAAAAACACAAGTGGTGAGAAATTAGTAAGATAAAGGCGGGCAAGGGGGAGGGCCACAATGTGAGCTTCCAGTGGTGTGGCCGTCTCACCCACACCTAGATCCGCCCCTGGGTGGGAACATACATTTCTAGCTGCGGACACATACACTCTCGTGAAGATAAAAATGGACGTTTGTCCCTTGAAACAAAACTCAGGTAAATGTAAAGTTAGCCGCTTAGCTAAAAGTCACCAAACTTGGTTAAGGTATCAGATTGTTCAATGCTGAAGTTTTACCGTCACACGCATTCAGAGAATACAGTGAAATTCAGGTGCTACGTCGTCTCTCCTACTACAGCATAGTGCTGGGGGTGATACTCAAAGGCAGTACCGCAACATCGATAATCCTGAACCAACTATGCAAGAAGCCAGCAGAGTATTGATGAGTTGAATATGCTTCAAAGATGGCTGCCTTCACAGCGGAGCTTCTAACGCTTCAGAAGACGAGTCGAGACAATGCCAGTGGCCTTCTGCAGAAAACGAATGACACATAGGGATACATACTACATACATGTCTGTTCCTATTAACAACTCAACCTGTCTGGAGGCTGGATAGTACAGCGTAGCTAAAAGTAGTTTAATATTATATTATATGACACTTATTCTAAGATATTCTGATTCTGACTTCAAGACTAAGATTTATTTGCAGGATATAAGGTTATGCATGGATGCTAATGGGTCACCATGATGGATTCTTTGACATTTCTTGGTTGACTATAAGAAACATGCAGGAAAGAATGGGGTAGAAATCACAGAATTTGGATATGAGGAACGTGGAGAATCACCAGTATCAGTGAACGTGTGTATTATGCAATGATACTTGTCTTGCACTGCGTTACAGCGGGGACCACATCATTAAACATGTTTTGAAGTTAGCAGCATATTTATAAGAGTCAATGCAACATGTTAGTATTGGCCTAATTTTACCTGGAATCTTGGAGTAAATTTTTTGTTGAACCAGCACTTTAAAGGCAGCGTAAAACAACAAGGCCTTTCGAAGGCACAGGGAGATAGTGGGTTCTGGTAGGTCCAGGCAGATAGCGGGTTCTGGTAAGCTCAGACAGACAGCAGATTCTGGTAGGTCCAGGCACATAGCGGGTTCTGGTAAGCTCAGGCAGATAGCAGATTCTGGCAGGTCCAGGCAGATAGCGGGTTCTGGTAAGCTCAGACAGATAGCAGATTCTGGCAGGTCCAGGCAGATAGCGGGTTCTGGTAAGCTCAGACAGACAGCAGATTCTGGTAGGTCCAGGCAGATAGCGGGTTCTGGAAGGCACAGGGAGATAGTGGGTTCTGGTAGGTCCAGACAGATGGCGGATTCTGGTAGGTCCAGACAGATAACGAGTTCCGGTAGTTTTCATGAGAGGTGGTTCAATATTCAGGTCTGGTTTACCACTGCCATCACCTATCAATTGATGTACACAGCCACTGGCTTTGAGACTGACATTCATGAGGTGACACTAAGATATCTGGGAAATACTGCAAATTGCATAACAATACCAGGTTATCTGTGATTGTGTTAACGCATGCTTACTGTCATGTGAAAACTGCAATGAGTGAAAATAGGTACATAACCTTATACAGAGCATGGAACTTCATGTGAGCCTATATTGCTATACAGTGAAAAGTTTGGAGTTTAACTAAACATTACCACTGGCTTTGTGCTCTCTGAAATCAATAATAATGAAAACATAATGTTTTTTATGTATATGGATGGCTGATATCGAGTGGGAGTGAACAAAACCGATATTTCAAAGAATCTTAAAGGCTTGTCTGAATGTTACTGCGTCATTTGCTAAATCATAAGAGACTTCTTTGTGTGGCCAGCATTCTTCAAATGTGATGTGCTTTAGGGTTACATAAACAGAGATTTTAAAATCTTCCTTGATATTTGTTTTCTTATGCAAGTGAAATACCAAAGTACACAGACACAAAGCTGGTCTCGGGCCAGATTTAAGCAGAACTACGAGTTATCCAGCATGAGCAATCGCATTGAATCACATGTGTATTTTCTGGCACTCCTGTCAAGTGATCTGCTGTCAATCAAAAAGAAAAAAACAGAGTTAAAATGTCACACTGGTCCAGAGTTATTGACTATTCTGACACCCACAGCAGCAATCGTGGTTTCATCATTACTATAACTCTAGAATATAAGGGGAAAATGCTCAAAAAAGTAGCATTGTTGCTTTGATGGGCTGTACCAACTGCCTTACTGAAGCACACACATTACACTTCGTACAGAAAGACTGTGAAGACCTTGTTCCCAAAAGCAGAACATATTCTCTTCAGCATTACTCTATCATAGTCTTCAAAATGTTCAGGAAACTCATCCATCAATTGCTTATTATGGAAGGCCTGAAGCTTATCCCAGGCAGCGTCAGGCACAAGATGGGGAACAATGGCCATCAGGAGGCCAGTCCATCGCAGGGCACACACACACACACACACATAGACACACAATCATACACTATGGGTAAATCAGAGATGCCAGTTCAGCTAAGTGTATGACTTTGTACTGCCGGAGGACAACCAGCAAAGAGAAGCGAAATAATCTTGTAACCTTCATGTGAGGCAACAATAATACTACCCACTGAGTCACCATCCCTGGCCAAAACTGACTTCCGTTTTCTGAATTTCTTCCATTCTATACTTTAATTCGATAAACACAGGTATATATATGTGTGTGTGTGCCAAGCCTTAATCTTAATGTCGTTTTCCATCTTGTGTCTCTTTTGTCTATATTACAAGTGACTTTTTAGATTACGATGCTGTTGCTGTTAAACACTTAAAGGAATGTTTGATAGTACATGCAATTAAACAAAAACAATTATTTATACAATATATTGCACATAGTACATATTCGAAGCAAACCATACTCACACCCCCGAACGAAAACAAAGAGTGCTTCCCAGGAGCACACCTTTATACCGCGTAACCGCTTCGCGAGCGCGTTCTGCACAGATGGAAGTGCTAATGATGCCATTAAGATGCGTTTCGCTAATGGAGCAGCGGCAGAAGAGACAGTGGTTTTATTTGAGAGACTTGCTCCATTTGTTTATCTCTTATTTCTTCCTGGGTAACAAATCTTTCAGTTTCCTTTGCCAGCAACGCTAAGGCACTTTCCCGACAACTTTGGTAAAGACGGGAGAGTTTCTGGCTGTGCTCCTTCAGCTCAGTTTGACTACAGCAGATCCAGAGCCCTGTGAACGGATGGAACTCGCATACTGAAACCAGTGGTGATAGACAGGAAATGCCATGAGCACCATAGTATTTGTTTACTGGGTTTCATCGCTGACATAAGCTTCTCAGATGGACACTAAGGCTTCTGGAAGAAAGCTTCTCCCTTTAGAATTCTTTTGCAAGTCCATTTTTGGTTCGGTGAGCACAAACACTAGAAGGTTTACAGTGGGATCCACGGTTTTGGCGCAGCTGTTCCGAACGCTGCACGACTTTCCATGCTATATTCAAGCAGAAACGGAAGTCTCGGTCGACTTGGAGCGGCGCCGGCCGTGACAACCGTCCTTCTTTCTTCGTCTTTGTGTCTTTAACAGCAAGCCCTTGTTTTAGTTTTCAGAGACATTTTGTTTTTATTAAAGTGTTTCCTTAAGGTCACTCACATAGTCAGCACGCATTCATTACATGCCATGCTTAATGAATGGCAGAAGATGACCTTCCCATCCGGTGCCTCATTCTCTGTCATTTTGCCAGATCCTGGCTTCCAGTCAGATCCTTTCTTATGACTCATCAATAAGTCATTAAAATATCTCAGCTGCAAAGGTCAAAAAACCACGACCGGAAAGGCTGGGAGGGTGGAATTTTTCAATATTAGATGAATATTTTATTTACAGACAGCCTGCGAAGCAAAAGCAACAGCCTCAACACGCGAAAGGTGCTTGAAGGTGGGAGACTTGCCGGTCGCCTACGGTCAGTACTGAATGCGGATGCTGTCTGTTAACGGCACACAGAGGCAGCTTCACTGACAGGTTGTGGCAGCTGGTGGTGGTGGTGGGAGGTAAGCAGGGCCAAACAGGGAGCATCACCATCGGGGAAGACACTTCCTAATGCCAAATCCTGCAATCAGCTAGGGAAAGGCAGGCTTGAAATGAGGTTAATGCTGTCAGCCGTCTCCTGGGCACAGCACTGGACAGTTCCGGCCTCGGCTTGTGACAAACTGCTCTTGTCTCCATGTGGTGAGTGTCACTGCCACCCAGAGCCATCCTAATCTCGAGATGACAATCATTAAAGCGGTGACTCGAGAAGAAATGAAGCCAGAGAGTGGCTTTAATGAGTGTTTTGCTGGCAGGCAGCCGCACTGAGTGCCGTTTTCAGCCCCGAGCCAGTAGGGCCAGGTTCCTCCTTTTTGTCCGACACCTTTGAAAACCCGAGTCTCTGTGCACTTCCAAAACATGGGCTGGTCCTTCATCATCTTCGGAAAGATCTGCTTCTACAAAGTGGTGGTTCTGTAGGATGACACTGGAGGATTGGACGATTTCATTGATGACAAACCAAAAAATAGACACCTTCTTGGTCCATTAAATTTAGAAGACAAAAACAGTAAAAGTGAAACTTAGGATGCAACCTTTAATACAGAAGTACAGCAAAACACCGGAATTCACCCAAATGGATCATCTACTCTTCACAACACGCTGTATGGCTTCCATTAGCTTAGCTTACAAAATGATCTTGTGTCTAGAGTAAGACTGTGTAGGAAGAATGCGGTCTGATACCACCAAGACATGGTAACGAGTAAGATATTTGTTTCTTCTTTTGAAACTGAAAGGAAAGAGTTTCAGTCAGGTAGGCTGGCAAATGCTATAGTTCCAACAATAGAATAACTGAAAAGTATGCATTTTACCACAAATTTGTATTTCTTTTGCCTGTATCTATTCTTTCCCAATGAAATAAATTATTATAATTACATGATGACAATTAAATGCAGCAAGTGGGAAACCTGGATGGACCCTCCCAGATTTATGACGTCTTTGCCGGATAGGTCGGTCAATCAGGGCGACCGCCCAAGGAACTGGCCAGCTGTCATTGATGGGAAGAAATAAAACAAAAAAAGGTGTATTCAGAATAATCTGTCTTGGAAATGTCATGCTAAGGGGAGGCTGGTGTTATATGATTAGGCTTCACGATGTTCCAGAGGTTGGCTTATTCAAAGGGTGACAGGCTCCGCCAAGCTCTACATAAGGCGATCTCGAGCGATGGAGCGAAAAGCTCCATGTATCGACCCGTTATCACAGGTGGTCTTTCCAAGCCGCCTCTGTCTTGTTAACAATGGGTATCATATGCTAAGTTTTGGTTAAGTCTAAGCCAGCGGAATCAGACAGGACTTATTAATGCCAATCCATATGTGTGTATAATAATAAGAAAGCAAGTGTGAACCAGAAAAAAGCATGCCTTTCTGATGGATAAACACCTATTTTGTTGCAGGTGATATTTATTTTTAAATAATAAGCAAAAATGATTATAAAGCAGTAAAAGTCCAATAATAGGATTTAAGCAAACAGGGCGTGGCTGTTAAGGAATACAGCTGAGCAGAGAAGAACTTACTTCAGTAGTTTTAGCTGAACATATTTGACTTTCATATTGTCCTACTGCCTGGTTTGTGTTGGCACTATTAGTGGTCGTGGAAAGCGGACTCCTGTTCTCCTTTTGGCATTGTCATTAGTCACTGTTTTCGATGAAGCTGAGTGATAAGCAGTGTCTCCGAATACAGATGCACACCACGTAAAACTGCCTTCTGCAGTGACACTTCAGTGAGGAACTTCGATTGGGGAAAAAAAAGAATAAAGAAACAGTAGCCCTTGAAGTCAAATCAAAGCCACCCGGTTGATTTCTCTTGTTTCAACTCACGACACGTTGCTAATGTGATCACTTCAATGGCGTGCCCTACATTTTAAAAACAACATTTTGTGGATAATGAAGTGGGCCAAAATCTCTCTACAGTCTTCGTTTCCACCGCAGATTAGGAGCTCGACTCACACGTTCTAGAAGTCAGAAGACATTAGTGTCTTCCCAGCAAACGGGGAACGTTACAGGTACGTTACAGAAATGTTAAAAACATAATGAGAACGTTATTGGACGTTGTGGGAACGTTCCCCGTTTGCTGGGTTGAAATGAACATGAAATGCATCATCTTTAGAATGATGTGTGTGGCTGGCAGTACGGAGGAGGAGTATGTAATAAGCGGTACGAGTATGGCTGTTTTGGAATGCTACTCATGTTATACTAATATATGTTTTAACTCCAGGTTTAGCACCAATGATAGTTTTATTATTGATTTTATTATTTTATTATTTCTTATGCAGAATTTTGTCCCGTTTTCACCTGTGGCTTAAATATATGAAGCATTAAAACTTGATTTTAGGCATTTCCTGAGCGCTGGAAAGAAAAAAAAAAATTGAAAATTGGTATAGAAGTACTGATCTAGGATTTGTAATTGATTTCTATAAAACTCACACAAGCTTTAATGTCTTGACGCCGCACTTATTGACATTTAAAGATTACGGGGCTGACGTTAATATTTTCACAGATACCAATTTTTATTGGTATTTTTATACGAATTTTACATGTTAACCATGATAGCCAACAGTTAAATATTAGAGGAAAAAAAACAATTTCTTATCTGAAACCAAGTGCTGAATGCTAATAACTAATCCATGTGCTTACGGCTGATACAAGAACCTCCAGAGTAGCGAGGAAGAAACCCCGAAATGCAGGCATATAAACTTTATCCATCTTCCAAAACTGCTTTTCCCAATACAGGGCTGTGCTGAACCAATTCTGGAAGCAGAGGGCCCACGACACAGCAGGGGACATCCTAGATTGGATGCCAGTTCAATGCCAGGCACACATTCATTCGTCTCACTGCATGTTTCTGGACTGCGGGAAATGGAGTACACGGAGGAAACGAGGACAATATGCAAACGCCCCATGCACAGAGCTGGGACTCGAACCCACATCCCTGGAAGTGTGAGGTCATACTGCTACCCACAGTGCCATCCCGGCCTAAAATTATGAGAGCATATTTATTTTGAAACTAGTATAAACCTTCTACACAAACCAAAATGCAGCATTTTGTGTCTAATACTTCAGCCACAAAGTGTATATCACAACGGTAAATAAATAAAATCTATGTCTTAATTATTAAAATGATATTTTGACATATCAGAACTGTTTGGTTTATAAAAATCAAAATTTTTTAATCTAAATCTACTACATGCCACTGGAGCTTTAGTAAACATTATTAATCGAGCACAAGACCATTAAGTGTATAAAGAGAAACCACCAAAGGCATGAAAAGAGGTCATCTTTTTCATCTCCAAGACCACAGCAGGTTTAAGTGAGCCATTAATTGACCACATCTCAGATTGCTTTTCAATATGTCTCGGTGTTGCTCATGGGAGGTTCGGTTTGTCTGTTTGCTGGTCTCTCTTAAGGTGGTACACCATCATGAAACCATTGGCTCGCTAATTTGTAGCCCGATGTTATTTATTTTGAGGAAAAATCAGATTGAAAATGAGGTTATTATTCAGAAATAATGGATGTAAGATATGAAATGCGACGCATCTGGCTTCTCTTTAGGTACGTATATAACTCCAGGAGGCCCCAGAAACGGCTGTTATTTGTTATTCTGTGCCAAGGTGAGCTCCTCATTTGCAGTGTTTACATTATGGAGCCATCTTGATATTTCTCCTATGACAAAGCAGGCAAAATATGGCATTTCCATCTGAATCAAGTTTGCCTTTTCCCTGTTTCTACTGAAGTGATTCTTTTTCATCCACATTAATAAAAATCACAAATGTTTAATGTCTGCTCCCTGTGTCACCCGCATTTGTTTACTAGCCATATAGCGCAATAAGTAATCACAAAGATTTTAGGGCCAAGGATCACGTCTGTTTTACATGCCAGCAGGGAGATCTGAAATGGCATTGATAAAAATATAGCATTTTCACAGTAAAAGGTAATAACCAATTGAAATCTAGGTATAACACTGATATGTATTTATGAATAGTAGTTATCAACATTACTGTGAGCCTGTAACGATAAAACTTGCAATGATAAAATTTACCAAACACTAAAGGAAAGGAAAAATACAGCAATGGCTCTGTTGTTATGTCATATTTTCATTGTCATGTACAAGCTGAGGTGAAATATTATTCTGATATTCTGCAAGTCTTCATCACGAACTTGATGCAGCATGGAGAACAAGTTTGACTCGGATTTTTTCCAAAGGTAGTGCCACACTTTTCATTGGTGATAGCTTGTGCCATATGTTCTTGGTTTGACAGAATGGTGCATTGCCTTTAAATTGAAACTACCTTTTCTGTGGAGGGGGGTCCTCTGGCATCACCTCACGGACTTACAGATGACTTCCATCCTAAATCCTCAACTTGTACTACAGTTCTCTGGTTCTGCGGTTATTGCAGGGGACCTGTGAGATGTTAAATTAATAAATCCAAGGTACTCATACTGCTTGGAAATTCATTGCACTTCATTGTCATGCTGAGGCCTGAAATTATCTTAAACAAGAACAACGAAAAGAGAGAAATTAAACCAAGCAGCATAAGGGAAGTTTCTACAACATGCTGTCCATTGAATTTAATTGCTTTTCTTGTGTCTTTCGTAATTTATTAGGCATCAGTGTCAACCTAACTGCTGAAAGTGTTAATAATATATTTCAGAATGTGCTTTTGTTTTCATTAAACTTCTGGTGGAACTAAATATGTGAATACTCTAAAGGCTTTCATGACAAATGCTACATAAGTGAATTTCAGCAAGGTTTTTGATAATTTCAGTCAAAACTCAGCATAGGTCTAAATATTAGCGCTTATGTTATGTGCAATCATAACCATTTTCTATTAAACTAATTAAAATCACAGTGAAGCAGGCTTATATCATTATGTACTGTCACATGTTACAGAGATTTATGTCTGCAATGCAATGTTTCCCTAATACATTTTTGTTTGGAAATGCATATTCTTAAAGAATATTTCATATTGACATAAATCTAATTTTTTGTTCGACACTAACAAAATATAGGAAACAGGTGATTTGACTGCATCTCAATATAATGCAATTCAATATACTGATTAAGAATAAGATTAAGAATCAGATTAAAAATTAGATTAGATTAAGATTAGATTAAGAATTATCTATTTCGGTTTTAAAATTCTATTTAAAAATTTAATCAGTGAATACAGATTAAAACACTGAGCCCCTCGATGTATGACTGAAGACCGTATAAACTCTGTAGGCTACACATGTGCCATTCATACATCCATACATCCATCCTTCCATCTTCCCATCCATCGGTATTATCTATGACAGGCCCTTACTTAAAAACACACTGCTGATACAACCTCAGTGTCTCTTCAATAGCTGCTGCCAAAAAATGTAATTCCGGGTAAAGTTTACTAATGGCTTTCACCTGCCCTCCTATTGTCTCCCGCCTGGGCTTTCAACAGAGGACTGAGATGCTTTGGGAGATGGATACAGTTGTCCATGCAAGACCTCAATCAGGATGGTAGCCACAACCCTGTTGAGAAGATTAAAAGCCCTGAGAGGTGTGCTTTTTAGCAAGAAGCAGAAAAAATAAGATGCTCCACGCTGCAAAACATTTTGGCAGCGTGGAAGGAGAACAGAAGAACACTGAGAGCACTATGAAGCAGAGAGTGTGCTTTCATCAGTAGCATGGTGGAGGGAGATGAAGCCAAATGACATTCTCCAAGATTGCTCACATCAAAGTCCGACTGAGAAGAGGGAGACGGAGGGGAAAGCAACATCGGCCAATCTGACATTTCTTTACTCCCCCTCCTTCTGCGTGGAATTAACCTGTCTAAATTCTCATGGAGTATTTTCTCAAGAACGCTGAAAATGCTGTAGAATTTCTGATACACTCTCTCTTAACATTGTCCTTTAATTGGTGACTGCTTTTATTGTAGAAGAGTACATATATACATTCTGAATATGTGCTTTATTTAGGCAAGTCTTTCAGATACGTGTAGTTTTACTAAGGCATGGTCCCATGCGTCATGGAATACTTCACGTAGATGTAGTTTTAGTAAGGCATGGTCCCATGCATCATGCAATACTTCACGTAGATGTAGTTTTAGTAAGGCATGGTCCCATGCATCACGGAATACTTCACGTAGATTTAGTTTTAGTAAGGCATGGTCTCATGCATCATGCAATACTTCACGTAGATTTAGTTTTAGTAAGGCATGGTCCCATGCATCACGGAATACTTCACGTAGATTTAGTTTTAGTAAGGCATGGTCCCATGCATCATGCAATACTTCACGTAGATTTAGTTTTAGTAAGGCATGGTCCCATGCATCATGCAATACTTCACGTAGATTTAGTTTTAGTAAGGCATGGTCCCATGCATCATGCAATACTTCACGTAGATGTAGTTTTAGTAAGGCATGGTCCAATCCTT
>JAACJT020014616.1:0-42884 GCA_009936485.2 Gymnarchus niloticus | reverse complement strand
GCCTGTCCTCTTCAGGCCAGCACCAGGCAGGACAAATTAATGAGTCCAAGTAGAACAATAGATATAAAAGGACAAGTTTTGTATCTGTCTGGGGGACAGCGTGGTCTTGCCGGTTGCAGTCCAGTAATCACAGCATTATCCTGGTGGTAACTTGTTGGCACATGACTAGAGGTTTGTACAGAAGCAAAATCACGAACAAGGTATTGTGGGGTGGAGGAGTGGGCTGTACGCATCATGTGTATTAGCATGTTCATTAATATATATGCATAAATCATGAAAACCAGGTTTCATTGTTATTGTAAAAACAGTAATTTACAAAAGGTTATGTATGATGACATAACATTGGTGTGTTATTAGTGTGGTTGCTCAGTAGTGGAACAAGCTACTTGGGTCTGCAGATTCCCTCTGAACCTTAACGAAAAGCCTCGAGACCCATCTATTCCAGGAACACCTCGACTGGCCCATCTAGATGTTTAGATTTGAAAGGCTCTTCTGTCTAAGGTGTTGTATAACTCTTGCTCCAGTGTTAGCTTCCACATGTTACTGGTCAATCATTGAACTCTCAGCCTAGCCAAACTGATACTCAGGTTGACTCTTTAACAGCCATATGGTTGTATTGCATGTGCTTCAGGTATATGTCTTTGGACAAAAGTCTCTGCAAAAAAATGCAAATGTATGATAATCAGTGGTGATGGATGTCACTTTAAAATGCCCCAGCTGGGGCAGTCAAAACAGTCTTTTGCTGTTTCAACACTATCCACCGATCATGACTTATTAATGATTAGTTTGGGTTTGCTGGTTTTGTACTTTTGTTTATATGACGAATAAGGAGCAATATACAATGGACGGATGTACTGAGTGATGCATGGGCAATAACACAGTAGGCTTCTGGGAATACTGTCTAGTTATGATTCAGTGTTTTGTTCTCTCAGTAGTGGCAATCTACTTCTTGTTTATAATTAGTGTAGTCATTATCCAAAGTAGCATGACTGAAATTCCTATAAGCTATGACAGAATCCAGATCAAATTTTTCAATGGCAAAAATGTAGTATGCAAACTCACATATCACTAAATCTGTGTTTACTTGTAGTGGAATATAAACACTCATGAGAACAGAAATGAACACTCTGGGTATATGAAAAGGTCTACAGTGTATACTGCGTTTTTCTATGTTTGATAAACACAATTGGTCCAGTACATGTCAGCTCTGAGGATCTTCAATCTCGAGTTTTGGGTCGTCGCCGAGTTCTGAGCTGGTCAACACTGTCAAGTCTTGGCGGTTTCGGTTTGGATAAGGAACAAAATCTCGTTCTTTCTCTTCTTGAGTAAACAGGAATATTCCCAAGCAGAAATGCTACCAGACATGACTCCTGAACGTAGCCTGAATCCTGCATCTTCTTTTTTGTCTTTGTTTACCTGGCATGGGTATGTACCCTACAGGTATGCCAGTTCAAAGTATTTCCTTTGGCAATGTGTGTGGGTGAACAGTAGAACTGTTAGTGTGTATTTGATTTATAATAATTCTAGTCAACTATACTTTGACAAACAAACTTTTCCTGGCACAGTGAAATAAAGGAAACATAAAACAAGGTACCCCACCTTGGATCAGAGTCTTCCAGATGCCATCTTGTTCAAAAAATAGCTTTAGCCCTACCACTAAAAGCTCAACACATCTGGGATTAAAACGGAATGTCATCTGGAGTACACCATCTGTCTGTAGCCCTGTCAGTGAGTATGATATGAAATCTATCTGGTGAAAAAAACAGAAGTTGGAATTTTGGTTCACAACCAAGTTTCCATAAGGCACATTAAGGTTACAGCGTGCATTCTTCGGGGTTCTAGGTTAATGCCGAACATTTTAATAGACAGAGAGCTGACATTATACACGACGGCAGGTAAAGAAAGTGTGTATCAAATTCTTTTTCTTTAGTCACAGTCCTCCTCCTTTTCCCCTAGGATGGGCTTTCAGCTCTGGTGGCCAATTCAGAAAATTTATAATAAAAAAATAACTCACAAGCTAATGCAGCAAAAAGTAAATGTGTTGTGTCTGTGTATTTGTATGGTGAAATAGTAGGTATAATTAGATTTTTATTGCATTAATGTATTATGATGCATTATGTGTTCTGAAACCTAGAAAAGAAGAATCAGAAAAAATGCTTTTCAGACTCTCAGTGAAAATCAGTAATGTAATAATATTCATCAACACAAAAGCCAGGTTTATGAAAGAACATTTTAACATATATGTTTTCCTTCACATTCTCAGTATGCAAAAACAATTTACCTGGTGATATTTCTTTTAATATACTACAATTTTTGTTTAACACTTGGAAGGTGTGTCATTTCAGCTATACAGAGAAAAATAGTATATTCTTCCCTTTAGCAGTTTGTCATACATGATCAGATTTTATCATCTTGAAGACTTTATGATTTTGTAAGAAAATGTTTAATGTCGACATACAAATAGAGCATAAATTTTATATAATTAGACAGGTGAAAGTAAAGATCGGGAGCTCACTTCAAGTGAATGAAAGTAAAATATTTATGGTGATTTTTGTTTCTGATGGAGTTTAGTATTCTCTTCTGGTCATATATGAATCCTACTCCGAAGATCAGTCAACCAAGACTGGTACACTGGATCCATACTTATAAAGTTATAGTTGGTGAAGAGAGTAATTTACCATTGTTGCAGTGTCAGAAAGGGATGTTGATTCTTAATCAAAAGAGTGATGGGGAATATGTATGGTGTGAAGGGTATTTAAAATATGAGGAACAACCCACTGGCCTAAGAACAGAATCCTGTTGTCTCATATCTAACATACGTTTCGCATGACTTTAGCAGATACAAAGTAGTGCAAATATAAATCATTACCTTGTCATTAAACTTGTATTAGTGTGCATTTATTTTCTATTGAAAAAAAAATACAATGATATCCACTGAAATTTGCTTTCATTATTTTTGGGGTTTTTTTAGTTAAGGTTTTTGTTCATATGGTAATAATGCACAAACACTCTGTTGTCATCTTTTACATAGGGTCACGCCTCCTAAGGAATGTAGTATTTATTATAAATATTCTGGGAAATATCCAGCCATAGAATGTTAGATATTTACTTGTTCAGGGTGTTCAAAATATCAACCTTTAAAACTCTTGGTCAAAGTCATTCTTGTATTCATTTTCGATAAATGTCACTACACTATATGCAGACTTTAAATGGCAATTTCACTATTAATTTCAGATCCGCCTGATAAATCCTGCAGAATACTCTGTGATGCTGAACAGTGCAATACAGAAAAGAGAAAAAAAAAAAAAAACAAATGAACTGCCTGAATAAAAAAAGAACTAATTTATTCTCCTGGATAGACTGTTGGAGCAATTCAGGTTAAATATCTTTCAAAAAGTTCCACAGTAGGACACCTCCCAGGACTTGCTTTAGAACAGCAAAATAACTAGCAATACAAATGATCGATATACTAGCATATATGAATCATATGTGTGGTATAACATGTAATTAATTTAATACAAAGATTGTGTGAATGAGAAAAAATTATGACTATTGCATATCCACTTTGAACACTACATTTTGAAATTCTTTTAATTTTAATGTAATTTTAGCCAGAGTACCAGTACCATGGTACCACAGCACAATAAAATTCAAATTTCATGGGAACTGGTTATAACGTCATTGACGTGTTCATTTCTAGTTCATAAACACTGTAAACCTGTTTTTTTTTTTAAAAGAAAACGTTAAGTTGGATGTTGTGAGGTGCTTAGTGTGCCACAGTGACTCAGTGGTATGCGTTGTTTCCTTGCGCTACCAGGGTTGGGGGTTTGAATCCCACCTCTGTGTGTGGGGAGTTTACGTGTTCTTCCCATGTCATGTGAGTTTTTTTTCCATGCACTCTTGTTTCTAAAGTGACCATTTCCTAGATTGGTCATGGTGTATGACTAAGTTTACTAGAACTACTCTTTAATATACGTACACTTTTCTGTGTGGCCTGGAGTCTATCACAGGCATCATAGGACATAAGGCAGCAACGTACCCTTGATGGGATGCTAGTACATCACAGGGCACATACTGTAGGCAAGCTTGAGACAACAATTAGATATCATTGTAACAGTATATCATTGGCTGACAGGAAACTGCAGAATACAGGAGCAACATGCAAATTCTAAGAATAAAGTGGAGGCAAGAATTGTACCCCCAATCCTAGAGTTGTGAAGCAGCAGTGGTACACATTCAGCCATCATGCCACCCAGACAATAGCGTTCATGTCATAAATTCTGAACGTTGCTTTTAAATCACATCGGCATCCACAGAGACTTTAATGTACGTCCCAGATATGTACTTTCGGAACATTGCACTCTCTTCAACACATATTTTTCTTGCTCTCTGTAATAAAAAAAGCTGTTATCCTTGCCTTAAGGATAACATCATATGACTCCCATTAAAATGATAAAAATGACTATGCCTCACTGCTATGTTTTTTACTGCCAAAAAAAGTTACACTGTGGGTTTGGAAACCACTTAGTTTACTTCAAAGTATGGGTGAAGCAGAATATTATTCCTAGGTCAAAACACAGTCGCTTGTATTGTAATGTTCTGTTCGTCAACTGAAAAAAAAATTCTGAAGAGCCCTTGTTTGTATATACAAACAGAATCAATAGTCTCCAAGGGTGCTGGATCCAATTCAGATGTCAGATAAAACAGAAAGTATTATAATTTATACTAAAATGCAGGACCATCATCAAGAAGGCCTAGTACATACGTAAGTCACAGAATTTTAAACAAGCTTATAAAATATGCCCCTGCAAAAGATATGTGCAAGGTATGGAAATATTTTGGGTTTTCTACAAAAAACGAGTCGCAATAAGTTGTTTGTAAAACTTGCTTTAAGGGACTTAATAGTGGAGGAACCATTTGAAATGGCATTGACATAATGTAACGAGTACATTTTTGGATCGAACATGTGTAATTTTTGGATACATATCAAGACTGCTTCAAGCCACATACCTTGCCCCTTATGATTTCTGTCCAAAGCTCTTAAATTAAAGCGCTCTTAAAGCGCTTTGTGACCGCGCTCCGTGTTAAAAGCGCTATATAAATAAAATTGAATTGAATTAAATTAAATGACTGACACAGGATTTATCAAACTTTTAAATAACACTGACTGCCATCATGGTGTGTTTCCCAACAAGCAACTCGGTGACAAAAATAAATATACAAAACAGTTAATTAAAAAACAGTAGATAAACACTGCAGTTAAAATATAATCGAGTCAAGAATGAAACACCACTGAACAGATATCAACATTTAATTCACATATAAAGTGCTTGCTACTGCAGTCAGACTGCATTCTGTCTGCGCAATCGAAGTTATTTGGATAAATTTACCACAGGTGTAACTGCCTCTGGCGATGCTCCAGCAAGTGTGGGAGAGGTTAAATCTAAGGTATCAGGACCAGAGGACCTGCATGAGCAGCAACTGCTACCACTACAAGCAATCCAGGTTTTACTTTCAGTCTCACAGACTGGTTTGTGTATTGCGATTTGTTGTTTCCCAGTATGGTTCATCTTGCCCAAGGCCTAGCAATACACACCTCTATTAAGTAACATTTGGGTAAAGTTATTAATAATTTAGTATTGTAATTTACACTCACTTTATAACATTACCTTCCATACAGATGCTTACAGTATGTTGTGATAATGCTGACTTTACAGCTAATATTGATATTTTGTAATAGGAAGACAGCCAATCGCAGGATTGCCCTGGATGCACGATCAGTTTTTGTAATATGAACAGAATAACAGTCAGGGTGCCAAAGACTGTTGTTCACCATTAGCCTTTTACTTGGTCCGCTTATTTGTTTGCAGTTTTTGTTTTTCTATGTTATTGCTATGACAGGTTGAACACAAGGAACTGACGCAGGAGACTGGCAAAAAACATCCAAGTTCTGTTTTCACTTCCTCATTTTTTCGGTTGACTAATACAAACCAAGGCAAGCTGAAAGGCATTCCAAGCCAGGTTGTCACACAGTTGGCATGGCCTCTCAGTGGGCAGCACTGCACATTTCATTCGGGGTTTGAATCCCACCTCCGCTCTCTCTGTGTGGATTCGGATGCTTTAATCTTGTTGATTTCTTCCTACTGTCCAAAGACATGCAGTTCAGCTAATTGGTGTCTCTAAATATCCTGTAGCGTGTGTTTGTGTCCTGTGATGGAGCCGCAAAAGGCTGCAAGCCTCCCATGACCAGTGTAAGTGTTTAAAAGATGGTTAGGAGGGGGGCTGGGGAAAAGTCAAGTGATAAACACATGAATGCCCTTTACCTGTCCCTTTATGAAATAATATTGGATTGGGTTTTGTCTTCTTTTCTCCTAAGTAATGCACAAAGAGCCTGTCACCCATCCCTGAAGCCAACCTTAGATCTTCCACAATCTCATTCCCAATTTGTGTTCTTGGGCTGATTCCAAAACAGATGTCTTTTGTTTCATCTCTACCAGTTTGCTTAAATATGTGACTTTATTGTCTTCAACTGTCATACCTTTTGCTATGCAAAATTGCTCAATCGTTGGATTTTTTTTTTTTTGGTTTTGCCTTTATTTTCAAAGGATCTAGTAGTTGTGTTTGTGTCTCTTTTTAGACTTATTATCCTTTATTGGTTGTTTGCACAATAATTTATTGTTGTTAACTATACTTTCTGAAGCTCCAAAAGTGGAAACCCTGAAAGGTTACAACATCAGGCTACACTCCTAAAACAGGAAGGGACACCAGGGTATAATCACTGCATTTACCTTCCATTATGTGGAGAGATACACGTGAAATCAGTCTCAAATCATAAAGCAGCTGTCCTAACAGCTGCTCTGCTGTCTGAGGGTTTTAGCCTGGGGACAGAAACATGGATGTCCTACTTTCACATCACTGTGCATCCTTTTTTCATAGGGTCAGGTTACAGTGTTCCACAATCTCCCATCTGTAGTTTATGGACTTTAAGCTCTCTGATGGTGAAGTCTTTCCTATGTGTAGGCAAAGGTACTATACGTATGCAAAAGGTAACATAATTTGGAATGTACTAGTGACAGTCATTTCAGGAAAGCAGGAATTAATTAAAACAATACTTGACCAAGTGAAAGAATTGCACTTGAACAAGGAAATAACCTAAGACCAAGTGTAAATAACATTTTCAGGTAATGTTACAATGGAACTATAAACAACAACCAGCCACCTTCCAACCACTAATGGCTTATGAGCAACCAGATGGCCACACTGGAAAAAAAAAACAAATCACCCACTGGGAGTGAAGGTTCTTTTAAAGGCTGTGACCGTTCAGATGAGACCAAACATAAGCATATACACCACCTGCAGTTGCATTATGTTTCTCACACGTAAGCCTTCTGTGTGACCTGGTGTAGGAGAAATGCAGGAGAAAGTATCTCTAAAAGCAGTAAGGGCCCATCCTCGATTGCTAAAAAGGGTTCAATACGGAACAAAGCCCAAACAGCTCCATTTCAACAATTGCCTCATCTAGCAGGAGAGACTCCGTGAGATCTACTTCTCAACAAAACAGAGATACAGCTCCTCTCTCTAGGACAACTAATGATGTCTTTCACATCCAATGAGTTCCTTCAGTTATTGTGGCTTGAAAGAAGGCCCTTGTTCTGTCAGAATCTTTAAAGATTCCAAAAATAGTGCATTTGACACTGCTTCTGGATCTCTCTGTCCCAGAGCCTACAAGTACATAGTTGTAACATTATGTAACATGGTCAAAACGCTTTCTTAGACCAAACTAGTCTTTTCAAATAGATCCTCAATTAACAGAAGACAGAGCAAAGGGTGCTTTAGAAATGACTGCAAGATTCACTATTGTTCCAAACAGCTCACTCAATACTTACACATGTGCATGAATGCCAGGCTAATGGAATTGGGTTGGTATTGTCTGAAGTGTTTTTTTTTTTCCTTCCCTATGAGTACTGTATGCTGCCATCGGTCTATGAAATGTCACCTGAAATGACAGGGGCTCCTTAGCAACAGTAACTGTTATTCCTTCACCTGGAAAGGTGTCTGCGATTTTACAGCCTTCACAGTTCTTGCCTTTATCAGACTTCTCAAAGGTTTAATTCCTACCTGCCTGATTATACCATCACTGAAGACACAGAGCCAAAGTGTGAAATATTATTCTTTCGAAATTGTCTACATTGTAGCTGTGTGTCGGACTGCATGTTTCTTCTGCATTTCAGGTGTTAATTTTGTTCTTCTTCTTTTTCTTCTAGGTGAGTGACCTCTATTCTCGTCGCACAGAAGGGGACAATGGCTATGGCATGCTACACTCACCACTAATGTAGGCACTTAAAAGAACATGATTAATAAAAAATAAACAGAAGCTAAGCTATTTGATTAAACACGTTGTGGTGGTGTGCTGCGAACCATTGTACTTCATGACAGTTTCACGTGAGTAGCCCTATTAAGATAATTCTATGCAATGTGCATTTATTGATAAACCTAAGAGTTTTTAAAGATGAAGGAAAAACTCAACAAGCCAGTTAAACTGAATGTGCATGCTAATTTAACAAAAGTTTACACCTGGTTGTTTTGACTAATAGGAATGTGATGCATCTTGCCGAATACTGTCTATAACTGCGAGTATCAAAAATGTTAAAGTTCCAAGTACATTATCAAGCCTGCTGGTCATTTTGAAATATAAAGTATTTCATTATCTGACACCAAGTCAATGTACTTCCTCACATATCTTGTCAGTTTTATGTTCTGTGATTAGCTCAAGGTGGTATTTTGAAAAATAGGATGATAAGCACAATTGTTTCAATGAAGTAGAAGAGGGATATATTACACTTGGAACATCTGATAGGATAAATCAGTGCACTTGCAGCTGTGTCCCTCTTTTTGCATTGCTGCTTGGCTGTGTGATAGTACCGTTTCAGCTGAACGCTTCAGATAAGCCTTGTCAGTGAATGCCTGAGCATGGCAGAGTTTATCTCTACCCTGGAGAGCCATGTTTCACATGTGTTTTAAAAACTATTGTCGTTTCTTTTCCTCTGCACTGGTGTCACTCAAAATAAGTCAGCCATTTAAGGTGTTTTCCCTGTTTGCCAGTCCAAGATATCAGTTCTAGTGAATGTTTGGTGTGAAACCGAAGGGAGCCTGGAATATAGAAATAGAACACAGCTACACCATGCAGCCTTTACAATCATTCAGGTATTAAGCTACAGTTTTCATATACAATAGTGACTACACAGAGTAATATTGGAACATCAATGGGTCAACAAAACTAAATTATTGCTATTATTTAAGTATAGGATTAAGTGTTGGAGTCTAGCTGTGAATTGTATGTGTTTCGCTCTCTCTCACACACACACACAAGTGTATGAGTGTGTGTGCCCTGCTTTCCTTAGGATGGGCTTATCATAACCCTGTACAGGATAAGTGGTTTTAGAAAATTTATACAGTATGTTGGGCATTTCTATTTGCTTATTGTACAATTGTTTTGTTTAAATGGCTTATTGTACAAAATTCATACTATTCTGCATGCCTTATACTGGAGCAATTATTTCCATCATTTACATAACTGGAACAAATACGGTACACTTTTTGAATGAAAGCAAATCCATCTCAGCCCACCACGTTTTCAGCTCAGACTTCACCATCATATTTATAGTCAAGGATTATGAGTTTTCTATGTTTGCACGTGATTCCAGCCAGCAAAAACAACTTTTTTATTCCTGAGTCTCATTAGCAGAGATCCCTGTGTCCGTGCGATACTGTCTAATTCTCATCCTGCAATACAACAAATCACCCAGCAACTGCTTATGTTAGTCTCACATCACACTCTTTGCAATTTTCAGATGGTAATTCACAGAAAGGGGTGTTTTTGAACTGTGGGAGGAAACACAAGAACAATGTGCAAACTCCACATACACACAATTTAACCCCCCAAATAACACAATAACCAAATTTATTCACACTCCAATAGTATTGACCTGACTACCCACAGCCAACAGCGAAGCGATTGACTATCCTTGCCTTTTAGAAGTCCTCAAGGAGATCTTCAGCAAACAGAGTGCTACAATTTTGTCCTTGCACAAGCTTTGTTATTGTGTCAATGACCTTGTGTCTATGTCAGATGGGGGCTTATCAAACTTTTGGGCTCGCAAATGTCTGCTGTGTTCCAGGGCTTTGTTAATAATGTAATCAGGGACATGCTCCACTGGTTTGTCCTAGTATACCTCAATATATTGGTATATCCCACTAATGATACAACCTGTTTGTCAGTTACATGTGTGTTTACCCAACTGGAAAAGTGTGCATTCTAATTTCTTGAGTATATTCTGTTATCATCTGGGGTCTAGATTCCCCTAAAAAAAATTTCAAGCCAATCCCCAAGAAATCTCAGATCAAGGTGTTTCATCAGATCTTTGAGTTTCCTTGCCTTAGAACTTCTAAACTGCCCATTGCTTTCTGGTTTGCGGGGGCACAAAAAGCTTTCAGTACCCGGAAAAAAAGATTAACCTCTGCAACTATTATGACCAACCAAGATCTGTACTAGTCATTTGTGGTGGGGTGGTGAATTTGAAGTGGAAAGCTCTCTTGTCTCAATGTTCCATCCTGAGAAACCCTTGTGAATATTTTATGGTTGAAGTGGTTACCAGTATTTCACTCACTTCTGCTCCCATCGAGGTGTTCTATTTAGGCTGCTCTGTGAATTCTAAATGTATACTCAAAATCAAGCAAAAAGGGGAAGAATATAGATCCCAAATTTCAAGAGCTAAATAAAAAAAAAATCTGTTGATAATAACAACAATGCAGGGTTTTGTAAGTGTAATACATTTTAATTTTTAAGCAGATTACATGAAAACACTGAAGATGAGATCATTTAAATTAAGTTGTCAGAGAGTGATATTGTAAATATTGACTGGACAAGAAATTGCTTTTTTATCCTTGCTACAAAATAAAACGGTATTTGTAGGAGTCATTTGCCAAATTAATGTAGCATGGTCAACTATAAAATTGATTTTATCCCCTTGCACAAGGAAATACGCATTAGGTTACTAATCAGAAGCTAAAGTATAGATGTGAATGTTATATCTGCCATAAACACACAACAAGGCGAATCTGTGCTTTGTTAATTTCAGAAAGAACCCTTGGCAAATTTGAATTAAATGCCTGTCAATTAAAGCTAACGCTTGTATTTATTTTTGTCTTAACTCGTGTTGAATTATTATATTTTTGTATAATCAAAATCCATTTAAACTGCATATGCAGAGTCGTAAAAAGCCTGGAATCTTTCCTTAATGTACCTTAGACAGGATACCAGTTCATTACAATTCCCTAATATTTTTAATGCAACATAAGAGGATTATGCATTTGCTATTTTTTTTGTGCTAATTATGACACAGCATATGAGAGTTAATTCCCATCCGGCTTTTAAACTAATTTTTAATTTATTTTGTATTTACATGGTCATATCTCCCAGTAGCTATTGCATGACTAGAGTTGTAAGCCTGCTTGAGAAAGTCCCAGAACAAGACAAATACACAACTTTAAGAAATGACCTCAAAAGAATTATTAGAGAAGGAGTGTGCTCACCAGCTTCTTTTCCTCCCTGGGCTTGAGGACTACAGGCCATCAGAGTTAATGGATGTCATCCCTGCTGGGAAATGACAAAGCCATTTTTTCAAGGAGCACTTTGTGCAACAGCTCCCAGATCAAATTCATTTACTCTTAGCAAGCTGCTTTAAAAGATTTCTGTCAGGTAGGTATGGAGGCAGTTCATTTTTTTCCACACTAGCAAAAATGCTTCATGACCACATCAGATCCCGTCTAGTTGGATCTGCTACCAACATATTTGCAAGCTCCATCTCTATCACCACAGTAGCCAGGTGCTCAAAACCTTTTGGGGTTATGCTTTAATCATGGGAAGTTTGGTGGTAGAGCCGGGAAGTGCTGAAAAACATGCAACGTCAACAGGCGTGAAATGATAAGGCTGGCACATTATACCCACATGACTGTTGGCTGTTCTGACAGCTTCCTGTTCAGTGCAGACTCTCTCTCAGGTTGTCATTTTCTTCACAGCACAAGAGCTCAGATAAGTGTGTCTTCAGCTCCTGACTCGGACATTTGTGCTGCAATGTAAGGTCCTGTCCTTAAGGTACCTTCACACCAACTGCTGTTTTTCTCAGCTATTAATGGAATTTTTAGACAGCATTACACCCCTGTTTCTGTCCACCTCTTCCAAACTCATCACTGAGTTTACATTTCCAACACTGGTTGACCTGTGCACACCAGTGCTTGATGCCTTGATCTTTAAAAAATATCTGCACCAAAACTGAGCTGGAGACAATGATATAACTACGTATCATTTTAACAGCCCTTAGACTTCACTTGTCTACATGATGCTGAAGTCCATTCATGGGTGGAAGCCCTTTGGTGACTCAAACTGCCTGACTGACATCACCCCATCTGAGCACTACCTCATGATGTCTCCAGACAGCTGTCATCAAACCATTTAGCATTTTTAAGTTTCCCGGTGTGCTGTTTGGCTTGAAAAATAATGGTGTCAGTTTCATTCTGGGAGTCACTTTTCGATCACCTCCATGTGGTTAAAGTGGGCTACTTACTCCCTTCCAGGATGTCCACCTATCGCTTGGTGATGTTTGACAAGACCAGTCAAAGCTGTACTTCAGGCATCGACATCTACAGCTGACATGACTCGCACGTTTAACAAAAACTGGGTTGCTTGTTTCCATGTCCACACAGACTTTGCCACTGAGCCACTCCTCCTCATTTCTACTCTGAGCATTGGACCTTCATCTGCCAGTCTAGGCATTTCATGCCACCATATTACTGCTTACCACCTGCAAGCCAATAATCTTTGTGAAAGTCTTCTGTGCGCAATAGAAGGCACCCTTATAGCTACTCTCTATAGAGTCCCATGGATTGACAGGGTTACCCAGGTAATGCTGGGACTCCAGACTGCACTGAAGGAGGACTTTGGCTGTTTTCTGGCTGAGATGGTTTTGGGGTAACCTCTTTGATTTCCAGGTGACTTTATTCCTACTGCCGCAGCAAGCTATCAGTGGCACAGTCTCTAGCAAATGTCCCGGCTTTCCAGCTTCGGTATGGACTTCTGCAGGCATGCATTCTGCACAAGCTGCAAAATTTGAAATATGTATTAGTCCATCATACCTGTACTTGGGGACCCCTCCAGCCTACAAAATTGGCCCTTCAAAGCTATCAGAACCTGTGGACAACACCTTGGTTTGTTCATGTTAGAGGCATTTCAATGGACCAACTCAAACCCGCTGACCTGGATTTTCACCACTCTGGGCCAGTGGCACTGCTGCCACACTTAGGTTGCCCTCCTGTTAGAACGCAGTCTAAATGACCCCAGTCACCAAAGCAGCCAATCAAACCCCAGACACGATCTATGTTGCCAGATCTGGATCTGATGTTCTTGAATTGGTTCAGCAGTATCATTTCTACTCCATGCTGGTTAACTTGGCCAGTTGCAATACATGGATGTGTGAGGTGTCCACTAACTCACAGGGAAATAGCCATCTAATAGGTTATCCAATTTGCATACAATTAATCTGAGATCAGTAAATATTGTTCATCATGTTAGGACTCGATTTCTATGAGGACCGTGGCTTCCAGATACCCCATACCATCAAAGCATCCTAAATAGAACACCTCGACAGACATGGTCATATGCCATTTTCAAGTCCACAAAACACTGGATAGATGGACAGGATGAATAAACTCCCATGAACCCTCCAGCATCCTTCTACGGGTAACGAGGTGGTCCCTTGTTACACAACCAGGATGAAAACTGCACCTCTCCTTCAGTATCTGAGGTTTGACTGACTGACTGTCTGACTGGATCGACTGTCCTCTCCAGTCTACCTTGGCATAGGTCTTCCCAGGGAGGCTGAGAAGAGTGATAACCGTAAAGTTGGAACACACCCTTGTTCCCCTTTTGTAAAGATGGTGACCACCACCCCAGTCTGCCAAACCCGAGGCACTGTTCTCAACCTCCATGTGATGTTGAAGATATGTGTCAGTCAAGACAGCTCAACAGCATCCAGAGCCTTAAGGAACTCATGGCAAATCTCATCTCATCCATTTTATTGACTTCTTGACTTCTTCACTGATCTCAGCACTAGTGGTGGGCGAGTCCATCTCCTGGTTACTGGATTCTGCTTCCTCCACAGAAGGTGTGTGAGTGGAATTAGGAGATCCTCAAAGTATCCCTTTCACCGCCAGACTACATACTCAGTCAAGGTCAACGGCACTTCATCCCTGCTCTGAACAGTATGGGCATAGCACTGCTTCCACCTCTTGAGTCGTCTTGATAGTTTGCCAGAATCCGTTCAAGGCCAACCAAAAGTCATTTTCCAATTCCTCCCACACCCAAGTTTTTGCTTCCGTAACTGCCAAAGTTGTACTACTCTACTTGGCCTGCCTGTACCTGTTAGTTAACTCTGGAGTCTCACAAGATAACCAAGTTCGGTAAGACTCTTTCTTCAGCCTCATGGCTCCCATACCCACTGCTGCTCATCGCTGGGTTTGAGGGTTGCCACTGCAACAGAAGCAAACAACCTTATAGCTGCAGTTCTGCACAGCTTCTTTAACAATGGAGGCACAGAACACGACCCATTATGTCTCAATGTCCCCAGCCTTCCTCAGGATAGAGGTGAAGTTCTGCCGGAGGTGGGAATTGAAAATCTTCTGTACAGGGGTCTTTATCAAACTCTCCCAGTGCATCCTAACTACAGTATATGTTTTGGTTCACCAGGTTTGTCTGGCAGCTTCCCCTGCCATCTGACCCAGCTCATCACCAGGTGGTGTTCAGTTGACATCTCAGCTCCTCTCTTCATCTGAGTGTCCAAGACATACGGTTGCAGATCTGATGATCTGAAGATTGTGACTACAAAATTGATCATTAACCTATGGCCTAGGGTGTTCTGATGCCAAGTGCACTTATGAATACCCTTATGGATAAACTGTGACTAGAACAGAAGTCTGATAACAAAGTATCACTCTCATTACCAATGTAATCATTGAAGTCATAGAGTAGAACAATAAAGTTCCTAGAGGGATCGCCTTCCAGCACCCCGCCCAAGGTCTCCAAGAAGGCAGGACCTTGTTGTTCACTGGGGTAACATAGCTCCTAGGATCGCTGAAATACTCAAACCCCTCCACCACATTAAGGTGAGATTCTTGGAGGGGAGGCTTTCAGGAAAAAAAAAATGCAAAAAATGGGACGATTATCATTTTACTATTATTTGTAAGTTCAAAACAGATAAAGCTGAAAAAATGGAAGCACACACTACTATTGAATTGGACATTGACACATAGAGAGACATTATGAATGTAACAACACCAGAAATATACACAGATATGTTGCACCAAGTCAAGGGGACACACAACAAAGATCAGCAACTTGTTCCAGGAATGCTGATAAGTATTCACTTATGAGGCAATAAAAAATACAGGAATAGACTCATCAAATAGCCAGAAACAGTGAAAGTATTTACTTTAGGCTTTTGAAACTAGGAAAATTAGATTCAGCATGCAAGAAAACATAGAATTTGACACCAAGATCACTCAAATCAGCCAGATACATGCAATTCTATGGGCATAAACTATTCTTTGCTGACTTTGTCGGCCATCTTGAAAAATGGCCGCCATCTTGGATTTTCAAATGGCCAATCGGGCAGATTTGTTCAGTAGACCCTTGGGAACAACCGTGCCAAATTTGGTGTTTGTACCACATTTCACACAATTCTTGTGCAAAATTGCTTTTATCTGCCCTACTAAAGTAAAGGGCTATTAAACAATTCCAGAAAGATTGTGGAGCCACATGAAACATTACCTCACTACACCACCTAAGCCCTGACATGCAGCTGCGTTACACAAGACTAACTTTAATCCATTGGACAAGTTGAAAAAAGAAACCTAAGCAACCAGAAACTTTACAAGTTGCTTTCAAGTGGTAGACAAGAGCTGTAAAATTCTGCTACTAGGCAGGAGGACTCATGAAGCAGATCAAAGTGCAGTATCAGAGTATGTTACCATAGTGACAAATTTGTGGATGGTTATTGGACAATAAATGGAATAAAAATGTAATATGCCCTTGAGTTCACAGGTGATGGCTATTGGAGGAAACCAAACTGAGAATATTGGAAACGTGGAACTGGTGAAACTTAACAAATTGGCTTGATCTAGAAGCCTCCCACTCACAATGATGATGCCTCTAAACGCAGATTTCAGGGTGTGCCAGGGTAGACCAATCATGAAACAGGCTGGATAAGCATTATGTTACAGTGCAGAAAGCAAATGGCAGACTGCAAAGACCCAAAATGCCTTTGGGAATAAGCTAAGCGCCACAGAAATCTTCCAAAGGAATTTAACTCGAGCAATGGAAGGCTTGCAGGGCATTTATATTACTATTATTATATTATCAGATGATGTGTGGATCACAGGTGAATGTGAAACAGTAGAAATGGCACATACAGACCATGGTAGCAATTTGAGATGGTTCCTAAGGGGAGGTAGTGAAATGAACTGAACTGACTCTTCAAGCAACTTCAGCTGGAGATGGTAAATTATCAGCATCCTGGGAGCTAAGAGGGGGAGACCAAGCCGGGAGAGAATTAGAGACGTGAAGCATGCTTGATAGAGGCCTAAAGCCCCTCTAAATGGCTTTGATGTTACGCCAAAGATGGAGACACAACTCTTACTATATTTATAACAGGTCCGAATAGCATGCTGTAGCAACTCTGGTACCCTATATTCCAGCAGTACCTCTGACAGTATATGCCAGACCACAAGGTTAGCATATTCCCATAAACAATAACACAACTGTGAGAGGCATAAAAGTTGCTCCACTGTTCCATGCCCAGGCCATAATCCATATTGATCCTCCTGAATTCTCTGCTTAACCATTGGGTAGAGGCTCCTCTTCACTGCCTTAGCATAGGCATTTCACAAGGTGGCTTAGATGTTTGATTCACCAATACTGCACAAAAAATATGGTCCACCAACCCAGTCCAGAGGAAGTTTACCTGCCTTACTTGCAACAATGAAGAGATCCATGAACCGTGTAACTCGAACAACCTTGAGTGCTTTCAACATCTCCTAGGAATTGCATCTAGCCCTGTAGCGACAGAGACCTTTGACGGTCGTAGTAACTCTAGCTACAGTGATAGACTCTGGTCAACCAGGTTTCCAACACTGCCTCTCAGTGTGAAGGCTTATCAGCCGAGTTAGAAAGTGTTCTTTTTACCACTCGACAATTTTGCCAGCATTAGTCAGCACTTTCTCACCCCAGCAGAACACACCATAAGCACAGCCTCCCCTCCCCTTCCTGAACAATTTACCAGAACATCTTTGGGAGCACCAAATAATCCATCTCCAAGCTCCTCTGCAGCTGCCTTTGCTGTAGCCTTATGGCTTGTCAGTTACTTTCAGCTGTCTCTGGAAACCTCCATGTAAGCATTGCCCTGAAGACCTCTTCCTTCAGCTTGACAGCTTCCCTCACGACAGGTGTCCACCAACGGGTCCTTGGGATCCCACCATAACTGTCACTCACTGCCTTCTAGGCACAGCTCTTAGCAGTCATTGCAATTATTGAGGCCTTGAACATGGTCTATTTAGTCTAAATGTCCCCAACTTCACTTGGCATGCAGGACTGAGGTGTTTACCGAGGTTTGATTGAATTTATCTCAGAGAGAAGCTTCAGCCAGACGTTCAAGGCAAACCCTGACTATTCCCACTAGATCATCTTGGTCCATCTGATCTCCTGCTTATGCAGCACCTCCCAGACCTGACTCCATAGATGGATTCCAGTAAATCTATTCAGAGTAGGGTAAACTCATTATTTTTATATTTTCCTTTGACGGGTTCTGTTGGACCATAGTTTGTCTTGCCTCTCCCCACAGATATGTTTGCCCAGTGAGGTCCTACCAAGAGCTCATGCACCAATCAACAAGCTAACTTTGGAGGGGTTGATTATTATCTCATTTCATTTCAAATGCGAAGAATAAAAGTGAATCCTTTTATCTTCCATAGCCAGTTCTCTAGTACAGGGTCCTGTTGATGATATTACAGGAAACAAGGGGCAAAATGCAGTGAACACCCTGGATGGGATGCTAATCCATGTTGAAGCACAGGCTCACTTGCTGGAGTGCACTATTGGCTATTTGCAGGCACACTTTAATCTAAGTACAAGTTTTTCTAGGTGGGAGGAAACCAGAGTAAAGGATTAGAATATCCCAAACAGGCAAACTTTACTTGCACAAAGCTGAGGATGGGATTTTTTTAATATATATTTTTTTTTACGTATATCAGATTACACCTGAAGATGACACACCAGTGCCTTTTCAAAATAACTCCTGCATGACTAAAATGTATTCTGACGATTAATTTGATAGATAGCTGGGTTTTTGCAGGTGTAGACGATTTGAAACTTCTCAACAGTCAACGGTGATCCGACATTAAGTGGGGATGATGGAATTCTGCTGACTATGTTCTATTATGTAAGGCACTCTGACTGGATAAATGCCGGAGCTGGATAAAGTACTTTTTCACAGTTGAACCTCTAATGCAATCAATGCCAATAACTTGTCTAGCAATGTGAGAAACTAGGCTATACTGTAACATAAGAATAAGTTGATTTAGACTTTCATCATGGTGTCATTTTAAACTTGGCGGTGTTTAAATGAGTATAATTACTCTGAGATGTATCAAATGCAATATTAAGTACCAAACTAGATTTTTTTTTAATATTGTTATTCAGATTTTTGTAGTCATTATTGATTGATTTATTCTCATGATATATGTTTTAATTCAGTGTTGTAGAATTATTCACTTATTTGTATTTATTTATTTAATTTCCTAGAGGATGATTGCCATCTAGTGGTGATTTAGATATTTATTTTTCTTAGAAGGTAACCCATCCGTCCACCCATCCATCCTCCAAACCAGTGTATCCCATCCAGGGATGTGTGGGGGCCTCGAGCCTATCCCCAGAAGCCTATGGCATGAGGATACCTGATAATCATCCAAAAGAAAGTCTGATTCTGTTAGGAGTACTCCTTATTTGAAGTTTGGTTGTATGTAATGCAGATTAATCAGATGGGACAATTTAATCCACCTGTTTTTTGGTATGTTTTTTTCTAGTATAACGGAATAAGCCTTAGATTGTTAGTGATTGTCAAGATCTATTTGTGTTCAAATGTATGACGCTTTAATGGAACAATATAACAAAGGATGCAGAAATGATACATGCAAGTATGACATCTAGATGGAATCTGAACGAAATTAATACAAGATGACTACAGCTGTAGGAAATTTAAAGTTGTTTCAAACAATTCAATTTTTATGTTGCACCTTTCACAACACAGTTGTCCCAAGGCGTATGGTAATAAATTTTTATTTACAATGATAAATCAGTTACAAAAAGACAATTATACATACTGCATTTGCATACTTTGGCGCTGAATATTTATAATGTATTACTACTCAAAACATAAAGGCTAAATCTTTATTGATTGATTTTGATTGCTTTAAATAGGTGTCTTGTATACTGCATGCATTGATACGGCCTTGCAGCACAACTTTTTTTCTGACATCAAATGAAGGTTATGTTTGCAAACTCTAATATTTAATATGTCTCATCTTTGCTTGCGATGGAGAACATGGAAATAAAAGGCTCGTAATTTGTGACTATTTCCAGTGAATTTTTCAGAACAAAGGTATAAGAGCTGCCTGCAATCGCCTGGTGTTGCCATGGCAACTGCATCCTGCTATTGAATGGTGCATGCTGTCTAGAATACAGCCTAAAGCTTAGTCCTGCTTATTTGAAAGCCAGGAGGAGGAAGAGACCATCAGACTTCAGCCTTTGCACCAAACCCAGATGAAACCAATAAGTTTTTACAAAAAAAAAAAAAATCGTCTAGGGATAGTTACTTACTGACAGACATTGCAGAATTACATTGTGCATTGAACAATAATGCATTTATTTAAAGATCTTTTGTTTCGTAAATAAGTAATTTATTATCATAGGTGGTATCATTGTTAAAGCCAAAACTAATAGTAAAAATTTAGAAAGCAAGTTGATGTTCAGGGGTTAAAGTTTTCTGTTCATCAACCATTAATCCATTAATAACTAAAAATAATGACTGTCCTATTTATTCCACCTGACTTACGATGAAAAGAGAAAATTAATTCATCAAAATGAAGGATTTTCTATCCTGAAATAATATTTTGATATTAGATATAATTGCAAAGGTAATATTATGTTTTACCACATGTACTAACTATCCAGACAGGTTTGCATTACATACAGGGGAACTTTTGAGGTATTTAAATCACTCACATGTCGTAATATTTACATTAAACGTATTTCTGACTTGCAATGCCCAGTGACCTATAGATGCTTATTGCTATGAAACATTAAATAATAATTTGAATAATGCAGAAATTCTCGCTGAAAATATATGAAATATACATATTGTTTGCCTGTTATCCAAACACCAAAAAAGTACAGAAACATGTTTTAATTTATAAAAATGTTATGATCCTATATTAAATTATGTTCATCAATATGACAAAGAATTATTTCAGTTCAACTATACATCATATCAGTGTAATCTCCTAATTTGAGGAGTTCACCATTCACCATGTTGGCACCCTGCAGTTAGGTACAATTAGGTTCTGATTCACACCCCAGCCCATAGCTGCCCTTCTCTGACCTTTCTCAGTTTTGTGCATCTTTTCGGCCTCCTACTTGCATTGAAACCACTGTATATTTTCATTATTCTCCTCTACTTGATTATACTCTTTTCGCTACTGTTCCTAAATAGAAAAACAACTATATTGTTAAATTATTTTCAATGTATAATGACCCCTGTGGCCTGGAGGACTTCCATTGTGAGCAAATGCAGGGTGTTTCTGTTAATGCTGTCGTGTTGTGGACAAACGTTTTAGCATTCTCGTAAATGTTTTTTGCCCTGTGGCAAAAGTTTTTGCATTGCAAGATTTGTTCATGCTGTAATTGTGGTCCACTCTACATTATTAGGTCATTTGGCTGTGTTTGCGAACCTTCCTGAAGCAGGTGTTATGCAGGAAGTATACACTTACTGCCAAGATAAATGGCCTTGAACATTTTCTTAACCTGCATAGGACATTTTCACATTACAGTCTGGTATATTGATGTCCCTGTTTTAGATGTAGTACAATTCTTGTTATTACTAGCATGTACAATGATACTAGGCTGCAGTGCATCTGAAAATAAAGTGCTTAAATCTCATTGTGTGTTTCCATATCTTTATTGATGAATATCCCACAAAAGCATTATGGCAGAAATGAGAGTGGAGTAGACGTTTAAGCTCTGAGATATTCTGTGAGCAAATGAGTTTTCAATAAACCGAATGTTTTGTATGTCTTTTTTAAGAAAGAAATAAGAAACCAAAGTCATACATATAGTGTGGTAAACAGTGCTACTTCTTCATCAGCTCCTGAAACTCATTACAGTACCCTCCGTGGGTGAAAATGTCTACCAGCAAAAAGGAAATAATATCAAAATCAATTGCAACTGGTCTAAAATGGAGACAACAATCACAGTGAGTAACAGTACCGTAGTGAAGGTGTAAATACTAACTAAAATTGAAGTTAAAGGCAGAAACCTAAGGAAAATGCTTATGATAGGTCATGTTCCGGAATTTGAAAGTAAAAAAGATGATTTAGATTTTTACTTAGGTTTTGAAAGATGCCTGGCATCAAATGACATTACAGAAGGGAAGTCTTCTGGGTCTCACAGAATATGGAATACTTAAAAATGAGTTAACCCAATAATGTCATAGAGTTGACATTTAAAGATGTAATTTAAACCCTTAAATTTTAGACTGAAACCAGTTTTGATTGCTGAGCATTTCAGGTTCTCCAGCAGGCATCAAAAAGATGGGGAAACGGTGACAGACTACATTGTTGACTTGAAATGTTTGACAAGCACATGCTAGTTTAGTCACTTTTGTCATAATGCTTTGACGGATCGGTTTGTCTGTGGTCTCTCTGGTGAAGTTCATTATAAACAACTTCTGTCAGAGAAGGATTAGACCTTCCAAAAAGTCTGTGGCATTGCTCTTGGCCTGAAATGGCTTACAGGGACACAAAGGAATAGAAAGAACATGCTGAATACCCAAAAGGTAAATTCCACAAAGTCTCCTGTTCTACAAGTGAGAGACAAATCCCTAAATGCAGTCATTTTTTGATGCACGCTGCACTGTACAGGATAGTTCAAGAACAATGCAGCAAAACTTTTCTGCAAAGCTTACGATGGCATGCCATAGTTGTGGTAGAGATGGTCATCATCCAAATGAATGCCATTTTCGCACTGATTAATCTTATGGATGTGGAAAATTTAGCCAGTGGAATAGAATCTGAAAGCACACAAAGCACATAGGAGAAGCCCAGTTTTTGATGGCTGAAATTGAGGAATTAAGTACCTCAAATGAGGCATATGATCTTTTTACTGTATACACTGCTAAGAGCAAGAGAGATGGACTTTTTGTCCAGTTGGGATTTTTGGGAAAGCTGGTGACCTTGCAGTTTGACAACTCTAGTTCCAGAAACAGTCTACAGAGAGCACTTGATTGACTACCCTCTGCAGCCAGCAGTCATTCGTCTGTCATCATTTACAGGTGACACTCTCCTGGTGCTAGGGGAAATTCAGGTGTAAAAGGGACAGAATTTGTTGCACAATATAAAGCTTGACCGGGATAAGATTTTCAGCTTGAAAAGTGCGTCCTCTGCATTAATCTGCAAGTCATACTGGACAAACATAAAGATCTTTCTAAAGACGGTTATGAGATGATTGGTGGTTTTCAAGCAAAGGTTAAACTTCAGAGTGATACCAAGCCAATATTTCACAAGCCACATCGAGTTCCCTGATGTCTGAGGAAAGCAGTGGAGCTGGAGATCCTGTGCAGAAATTGAATCATTGTTAATGCACCAATTCCAAGCAGTTTGCTGGGACTTTCTGGGACTGCTAAATTATTATGCAAAGTTTGTGGCAAATCTATATACATTATTGCATTCTCTTCACCAGGTAGAGCCAAAGTGAAGTTGGTCTCTACAAGGTGAAGATGCATTTAAGGCTTGCAATCAATGCCTTATGATCCTCAAGTGTCTAGCACACTATGACTCCAATAAACTCCTTCAACCTGCCTGTGATGTTTCTCCTTATGGTGTATGAGTGGTCATTTCACATGTCCTACCCTTTGGAGAAGAACAGCTGGCTGCTTTCACAAGTGGGTCATAGACAAGTACATGTGGATCATATGATGTCATCAAGGTCTTTGGGACAGAAAAGTGAAGAAATCAACAATGTCTTCCTTGACTACTCATCTTTTTGTGGAATCCAGACTGGGATAGCACATTCAGCTGGGCTAAGACATTCAGCTGGATCCTGCTCTGGAAGTTCAAGCACCAAATTGCTATCTGCAAAGGCAGTGAAAAGCACCACAAAGACATTAACAGGCTTCCCTGTCAGGTGAGCCTGCAAGCTGTCTTGAAGCACAAACTGAAGGTGGAACTCCAAGTCTGAGCAACCTACCCTTCTAGGCCCGCAGTTCCTGAATACAACACCCAGACACCACCTCCACTGATTTCTCTGGACCCACAGCCCATGCAGCCCAGAAGGGGGCCCCTCTCATGGGAGGAATGTCAGTGGAGACTGCAACAGCAGGCTGGACAGCTGTGCTTAAAATGCTCTACCCACCCCATTAGAGGAGGTAACCAAACTGGTGCGGGGGTAAGGACTTCATTCATTCTCAGTGTCTCCCACAAGCAGCTAATGGTCTCTGTGCTCCTCTCTTACGGTTCAGTTACTCTGTCTGTCCCTGCCCTGATTGATTTTGACTCAGCAGGAAAATTTAATGACACAGAATGAGTCAAGAAGCTGGAAGTTCCCCTTCCTGTGATCAAGTCTCCTTAGTGAATGGCCATGATGGAAGATCGTAGGGAACTGGATGCATACATTG
Organism: Gymnarchus niloticus; assembly: GCA_009936485.2. Taxonomy (NCBI): domain Eukaryota; kingdom Metazoa; phylum Chordata; class Actinopteri; order Osteoglossiformes; family Gymnarchidae; genus Gymnarchus; species Gymnarchus niloticus. The sequence goes on along the minus strand of JAACJT020014616.1, from coordinate 18,834 downwards.
TCAGACCACACCCTGTTGGATACAGTTAGGGGTACTCCATATGGAAGAGACCAAACTCCTGGTTATGCCTTCCTCAAGGGACCTGTCAGTTCTTGGCCACCCGTGGCTTAAACAGCATAATCCCTCCTTTTCCTGGGAGAAGGGTGAACTCATTGCCTGGAGTGAAGGTTACCATGCCCGCTGTCTAAGTCTCTCGTGCCATATTACCGACATAAAATGCTTTGCAGCCACCCTGTCAGCTGATGTTCCTCGTGTTTACCATGGGTTTCAAGAAATATTCAGCCCTTTCAACTGTATGATCGACTTCCTCCCAGGAACCACTCCTCCCAGAGGATGGATCTACCCACTGTAGGTTCCAGAAAATGAGGCCTTGGACCAATATTTCAAGGAGGCTCTGGCTCAGGCGATCATCAGGCCATCTGCTTCACCTGCAGCATCTGGGTTCTTGTTTGTCAGAAAAAAGGATGAGGCCTTCACCCCTGCATTGACTGGGCCCTTAACAATATTACCATCAAGTTCATGTACCCTCTCCCATTTGATACTTAATGCCCTGGAGCAACTATGTGAGGCTACTGTTTTCACCAGACTTGACCTCTGGAGTGCACACAATATGATCCACATTGAGAGGGGGATGAATGGAAAACTGTGTTCATCACCACTAAGGGGCACTATGAATACCTCTTTATGCCCTGTGGCCTTGCTAATGTTCCCTGTGTGTTCCAGTCTATTGTGATTGAGATATTATTAATAGCTGTGTTCAGTTAGTCTGTTACCTGGTTAAACTCCCCAAGCTCCCATACCTGGCAAGGTGCTGTGTTATCGGACCCTTACTGGGCATTCCATTGTCATTGTTAGTGCTTCAGTGTATGATTTCTGCCAGTACAATAATTGTTATTACTAGCATGCACAATGATATTATGCTGGATTGCGTTAAAGTAAAGCAGTTCAATCACATCATGCATCACTATACCCTTATTTACAAGTACCTGCAAACATCTCAAAATTATTGCTAGACCACTTGTGCCTGGAGACAATCACACCTGGAACCTTGTCAGATGTATTTCTGTTTTAGCTTAGGCTTGGATTGTTGAAGCCTGGATCACAACAATTTCAAGTTTTCCTTCTCCAAACATTGAGCATAAGTTTCAAATAAATGGCAGGGTAATTTTCTGTTTTTAAAGTGCACCATTAATAACTTTACTCTTAGGTTAATTGGGGAAGCTTGGTATTTGCTTATTCTACAAAAACGGCCTGAACAATATTATTCATAATTAAAAGAGAACAGTCTTCTTGAAGTATTATAACAGGTGTCTTTAGACATTAAATCAGCCAGTTAAAATGGAAAAAGTACTCATTGTAGAGATGGAAAAACAAACAGTTTGTCTGTGAAGCTTAAAATGAAGATCATACCTAACCCTGGGCAAAGTAAAGGCTACAAGACCATGACCACTGAACTTGTGACCACTCTTATCAATAGTATCAAGACATTTACGGTCCATGGTGCTGTAGCCAACACTCCATGATGTGACTGTAAGATCGAAGAGAAATGTTGTTTGAACGGGAGAGAAAGAAGCAAGAATCCAAAACAAATCCTAGGTAACTTTTGAGACGAAGGGCAACACTTCCAAGTTGCACTATCCGTCAATGTCTGAATGAAAATGTGTTCTATGGTGAAAAAATCCCATTTCTTAGAAAAGAAAACTGACTGGAGTATGCCAAAATGAATAGTGAGAGGCCACAGTCCTTCTAGGAGAATGTCCTTTGGGCAGATGAAATGAATTTAGAACTAATTGATAAAGTTGGTAAGTCCACTCAGAGACAATCACCAAATCTAAAAAAAAATGCCAAAAGCAATTAAACATACAAATGATAAAATTAATTAAACTGTTGTGTTAATAGCTTTAGGAAGATAAACCTTTGATGGAATTTTATTTGGCTATAAGGTTTGTGTGTGTTATTTTACTCTCTAAGATCATCATTCAGTGTGGCCTGGAACACTAAGTTTAGTTTTACTTATTTTTTTTCCAGTTTGTGCCACTCCAATTTAACAAAATCTACATTATCATTAAACCACAGTGAGCATCTTTGAGTTTTCATTACTTCAGCTTTTCAAAGAGATGTTTCATCCAGTGTCTGTCTGACTGCTGCATTGCAGTTTTTTTCCATCAATGGAATTAGATTTATCATATTATTCATATACCTTTACTGAAACACCATTACTAACAGATTAAAGGTCATTGAAAAAATAATGAAAAATGCTAATCTTACATATTTTTTTTTTTATTTCAGCTTCAAAAGTAATGATGAGTATAATTAAACTGACTTGGACAACTGGTTTGAAAATAGATGGATAGATAATTTTACAAGCAAGAAGGACTCATCACATCAAGGAAGATAGTGAACATTTATCAACAGAAATTAGCTCACTATAATCACAGAAATTTCTAACTTTATCTTATTTTCGCCACTCAGCCGACAAAAGCATAACAGTATAAACTAAAAAGCAAGTATCCTGGCAGTTTATATTTTTTCTACATGGAATGAGGTTTAATTCTACACATAGCTGATTCTTCTGTTTATGCTGCCATATGTTTTCATGCATGTCTATCACAACACGGTTCAATACTAAAGTAGATTCTTCTCCACCACGCATGAATGCTATCTCTGCCCATACTAAACATTACCTTAGTTCATGATGTAGCACCTGCAATCTAGACTTACATGTACACCCACTGGTTATACAAAAACAGACTCACCAACAGCGATCAATGGCTGCAATAACAGAGGACTAAACAGAAGGCCTCAATAACCAATTTTGGCTTTAACAATGGCTTACATGGTTAACATTTCTCTTTTCTCTGCAAACAGCAAATATAAATGTGCAATATGCATATTCTTGATCACATGTGACAGAAATCTAGATTTCTGCTACAGGAGAACAAGAATTATTTCAGTGAGGAGTAAATTAAATTTAGTATACTGTTTGTGTTTCAAACGGGTACTGTGGTGGTGATATGATAATGTCCACCAGGTGTCAGTATGGGGTTGGGAAATAAATAGCTGCATAGTCTCAAATTCAACTGGTAGGCCATTTCCCCTTGAGCAATGTTAAATATAAAGGTTACTTATATCTTCGTGATGCAAATTTTCTCTATGGAAACAGAAACTTTTTCCTCACCTTAAAATACAATGATTTTAAAATTAAATGACGCTTTTAATTAAATGTTTTGAGAAGCAAGCGTACTTAAACTTCTCATTTTGGAATCGTATATTTTAAAATACAATGAAAAAGGAGGTTTTCAAACAAAAAGGGTACGATTGACCGCTGTACTTCAGTGAGCACTACTGTAGCCCCAGAACTCAGTTACTCCCCCTTGTGGAATTTGTATGTCTTCCCTGTGTTGCAAATTTTACTTAGCCCTCTGGTGTCCTTGTGAGGTGCAAAAACATGCAGTTAAGTAACAGGATGTGAGTGGTTCCCGAAAGACTTTTAAATAAATTTGGAGTTGGAAATAGAGTTGTCGGAATTCTAATAATTCATGTTTTTATGAGTGTTCTTTTTCCAAAGACTTCATTACTTTACCCATCAAGAAAAAGAATGTTATGGCTAGATAGATATGGCTCAGTGCTCAGGATGAACCTTGATCCCCTGGAGGACTGGTTGAGAAAATAATGAGACACAAGCTCTCTACCAGCATGAGCAAGGTTCCTACCCTCTCCCTGAAACGGTTGTGACATAGAGGTGTGTCCTCAGTGGCAAAGGCTTTGATCTGAAGTGCATCAAGGAACGCTGTTCTTCATGTACAAGCATGGCGCATGGTGCAGTCCTCAGGCCAGACTCATATTACAAATAAATCTGTGAACCATTTTTAAAGCCCTGCAGCCACGGAAATTTATCCTAAAGAAAACTGGCTAAGCCAACTAAGCAGTTCAGCTAATTCTTCTACGTGCTAAGAATGTGAACAAATATATTTATTCATAGCTACTTATCCAGTGTAGAATACGAAGTGGATTGGTATAGACATAAAAATGGTCCTACCTAAAACATCCATCCATTCATCCATGATCTTTCTGCTTATCCTGGTCAGGGTTTGTTAGGAGGCCTAGAATCTATTCAAGTAAGCTTTGAGCACAAATGTGGGATACATCCTGGACTGGATTCAAGTCCATTGTAGGCCAGTCCCAGAACAGTTTCAGTATTAAAAGTTTGTCTGTTTCGGCAAGCAACTTTTGTTGTTATGAAAGTGATTAAATTAATGAAAATCCTGACGAATCCCTCCAGTTATCTTGGAGTTTTATGCTAGATTATTCAAACAAGTCATCATAAATTTAAAAGGTTTAGGTTTTGAAGGCACAATTAAAATCTAACCAACATTTAAAGAAGAAGTCTGCCTCCAAGCACATAGAGAGCATAGCCAACTATAAAGAGAATGTACTACCACTTTATAGAAGGCAGAGAAATAGCTGTGAATTTCAGTTGATTAAGTTCAGGCTTTTTTAATATCTAGTAAAGTGTTATTGAATCCATCCCATATGTAAATTCTGTTTTCCCACTTTTCAATAACAATGGAATGCAATAAATATTGTTTTAACATCTAAACATTTCTACTATGTCTGCCAGAGCACCACAGACATGATATTGAAAAAAAACAAGATAAAACAAATGTTTATTCCAGACAGATGCTAATCACTCATATTCCCTGGGGTTGACTGAATAAACTTTCTAATTCAAAACTGACTTTTCAGACAGATCATGAGTAGAAATATACCTGAAATTATTTTACCATAATAATCCCGTCTTGGGTATTGTGTCATGGTATTGTTACCATTTGGAGTTGCATATTGCTTTAAAATTAATGTTGACGTGAAATCAGTACAACGATTGTTAAACGTGTTTGTGAGTGAATTGTGTATTGAACATTTTGAGAATCTTTTCCGTCATTGATTTCAGTTGTTATAACTATCTCACAGGTTTAAATGGTGAAAAAATTATGATTTTGAACAATCATTAATCATACATTATAAAGTAAGATTCATCAAAAAACTTTTTTAAATAGTTATTGCTGAATATGGAATAATGTTAATGCTTCTATAAATGGCCATTCTTGCTAATTGAACTGCTACATTTAACTGAGGACAGTGGTTGTTTGGGTATATGTAAATAATAATAATAATAATAATAATAATAAACTGTAATTTATATAATTTGTGTAATTAAATACTACTAATAATAAAACAATCATTTATTCTAAATAATTAATTTTGTTGTGTGAGTGATGTAACTTATGCAGTCTTTACAAAATGTGAGTAAAGGGTATTGCATATTAACCATTAAAAATACATCTACATAAAGTGACTTGCATTGACTGCAATTATTTTTAAGTGACCCACGGTGCTGTGAAAGTTTTTAACCCCCTCCCGTTATCCTTTGTTTTTGTATATTATTTACAATGAATGGCTTCAGATGTTCAAACAAAATGCAGCAATGGATATAAGGAGGAAGGCATAAACTTTTCCACAGCCCTGAATCTCATCCACAGATGCCTGGGTCTTAAAACACTGAATCACAAACTCTTTTTGTTTCTCTTATTTTATAGCTATCATCACACTCATGATAGCAAGTTAAAATACCTTCCAGGTGCAAACCCACTTTAAAAAAAGAATGAGCACAGCATATGAATACTATAAAAAGCAAATATACCTCCACTGTACAATACATATAAATTATCCATCCATCTTCTAACTGCTTATCCAGATCAGCGTTGGGGGGAGGGGGGGCTGGAGCTTATTCCAGTCAACAAAGGGCACACCCTGGATAGTATACCAGTCCGTTGCATGATGTATGCACTCACAAAAGCAATCATTCACTAAGGGCAATTTAGAGACACCAGCCAGCCTACATATGTCTTTGGACTGTGGTGAAAGTCAGAGTACCCTGAGAAAACCCATGAAGCATGTGCAAACTCCACACACAGAGAGTAGAGGAGGGATTCAAACCCCCCACTCCAGAGGTGGGAGGCAGCAGTGCTAACCATTGAGCTGTTGTGCCCCTCACTCCTTTGAATGGGATTGAAATGTTTATAAGTTTTCCTAACCCCTGAGTTACTTAAGGGACATACAACCAAAAACTGTATCGTAACTGACTTTTTCCAAATTAAGTTTATTGATATAGCCAATGAATTGCTCCATGCATAAAAAAAAAGCTATTAGTGCTTCTATATATTCTATGTAAAGCAACAGCAAGACTGAAATCGCATCTCAGAGGTTTGCATACATTTTATCAGTCATTGCCTGTACAAAGGTGATGCCATGTTGCTGTAAATTTTAAAGTGTCTTCTCCAAAGGTACAGCAGTAACAGACCATGATGACAGCTGAAGTACTGATATTCTAAAATGGAAGTTACCCCCATGGCAGTGAACATTACAAAACATTCTGATGGAATCCACATTTATGCTGTATCTTAGTGCCTGAGTTAAACTTTGTATAATTAAAAATTATTTTGTTTCATTAATAACATTGCTAGAAACTAAACAGCATTTGGAGAGAAGGTTTATAGGTAATTAAAGAATTAATTAAACTCATTTGGTATTAACTAATGGCACTTCCATTAGTTTGATGTTCCTGTAGTAAAACATTCATGAAGGTTCCCCAGACACAAATGGCTCTCAAAAATATGGCTATAAAATTAAATTATTCATTTCTGGCTTTATGTAGTTGTATTGGTTAGTCTATTTAATGTAAATTGCTGAACATTCATTTAGATAGATGCACAAAGTTCTGCATTTTAATAACATTAATTCTGCCCTCTCCTTGGCAGACCAAGGTGGAATTCCATCAAGCAGGCTTAACAAATCCTATAGTTAACCTGAATTCTGATTGGGGAGATTCGGGGAATTGACAAATCCTTAAGTCGGGCGTTCTCCAATCAGAATTTAGCTTTAACTACAGGATTTGCTAAGCCCTCTTGATGGAACAACCCCCCCCCCCAATACTTACAGTTAAACCTGCACTAAAGAAATTTTGTCCTTGACTGAAGCATTTCAACACCACTCAGACAAATTCGAAGATATGGAAAATCATGATAGATATGCAGTTGTGTACATGATTAATGATATATTAGTGTCACGGCCACAGCCAGCAGGCCACGCCCAAGATACTCTGGTTTCCGCCTCCCCAACACACTGACACCTGTGGCTCGTTTGTGTTTTTCTATGTAAGCTCTGTGATGCCTGTACCTCATCGCGAGGTATTGGGTTTTCCTAAACTGTACCAAGCATTTGTTCCTAGTCTGTTTTCCGTGTACGGCCCTTTGCTTGCTTTACTGACTTTTTCATTCCTGTCCTTGCCCTTTGAATTTGAGACTACTGTTGTGTCTGTTGCTACGTAAAATAGGTTATAAGCTACTTTTAAAAGAAAATGAAAACATCAACCTACCAGGATTGATTCTGATAGGCTAGCTATATATCTGTTTCCCTGAAAGAATGTATGGGATTGCAATGTGATAATAGGTTTTGGTGGGCTGATCTGAATAAAATCTCCAGGGTCATATTTCATTCCTAGTCCACCTTGTTTACTCTTAACTTCAGACTGGTTTTGACTTATGACTTTTTGGGTCACATTTTGAATTTGAATTTGTGCGGATTGACTTGTTGCTTCCACCGTTCGCCTATTTCACAATCTTCAGCAGGGCTGTCTGCTCTTCTTCAATGTAACCATATTCTACATTTGCCTCCAACATTGGTTTCAATTCATTACAGTCTGTTGTACATGCTCTAGCAAAGTACAATATCTTGTTGAATTAAACTCAGTTATTAAAAGTGTACCCGTTGTGGTTGATTAGTGATACAAATTAGTTTTTGCATATTTTGGGAGATTAATATAAAAGGGTAAATTGGTATAAACTGGAGACTTATGTATGGTTATACAATATACTGCAGTGTGAATGGCTGAGCTTTTAGTTTATGCAGTTAGCTTCGTGTTATGGCCCCTAATTATGAGGTTGGCCCTCCCCAAGGCTGGCATGCAAATCAAAGATTTTTTTATTGCAAACTGGGAAAAAGCAAGTCTAGTATTGAACGTAACACCCAAACACCCCTCTGCCCCTCCAGAGTATCCTGTGGCCCACGCTACATTTTAGAGCTGGAGACAGACCTTGGCATAGTAGCATTTTTGTTCTCAAATCTATTTATGATTTACAATGACGATTATAGTTGCTGGCTCCGCAGGAATCTGTGATCCTGGATTCCATTCAGTTTTCACAGTTTTTCCACACAGGGGTACTATAAAGACCGCTGAAGTAAGATGGAATCCAGGATTCAAACACTCACTCTGGCATATCAGTTAGACCGATTGCAAGAAGTGGCCCACAAACACACTCTCACATGCCTTCTGCTCATTAACCCATTTTTTCCTCTCCATTCTAACTCTTGTCCTCTTTCCCCTGACCCAGGTCACACAAGTCCACAGAGAATTCTTACATGTGAGAGAAATGAAATGTTAATCTAGCTGTGTACATATTCATGTTTGGTCTCATATTAATGAACCCAGTCTTAAAACTGAATATCATGTCATTATAAAAATATGGACATTTAAAGTGACTACAGATATGGCACACAAACATAACAACCCTGTAATTAATCTTCTACCTGACCATCGGCCTTGTAATTTTTTACGATATATTGCAGTATCCTTCAGAATATAATGGTTGTAATATCTGCACAATGATTAGATTATTCATTATGAATACCAATCCCTTGATTTGAGCGTTAAGGAATTTCTGACTATCTGCTACCTATGTATTACTTTGACTCTTTGTTTTGTGTGTTTATTATGTGGTTAAGTAGCCACTTTAGGTTGTTCTCAGTACTTTGATTTGAATTGCACTTGATGCATAATATTCCTATCCAGTGAAAAAATTTGGTTTTGATTGTTTTTTATTTGTCTGAAATTGTTTCCTCTTGTGAATTCTGCCATAGTGGTGTGCTGAGATTCCTGGCCAGGATTAGTATACACTTGAACATTAGTGTAAGGGCATTTTACGCTACAGTCTAACAATTCTATAGCTTTCTGGCTGATTGCTTGGGTTTGTTAAACTGGAGACTAGTGGCAACACAAAATTATATAATTGAGCTGAATCATTAAAACCTACTGCAATTGCATTAGTCTCTGAGCTGAACTGACCAAACATACTGATATTGTGCTGGTTTATAGTTGTCCTGCAATCCCTGATCCAAGATCGAAATGAATTAACTTTATATTTGTGGATGTTGCTGAACTGAAAACTATGTGTAATCAGAATAACCCTGTATTAGCTACAGGTCATAAGCAAAGCAGCCTAAAATTGATTCAGATTTAATTTTAAGTTGAAATTATGAAAAAAAAAAAATTGTCTGTGTAGTATTACACACACAATCATCAACAAAGCTGAATGTTTGAGTATTTGCTTGTACACTGTGTACCTAACTTATGATAAAAATCAAGGTAAATGAAAACTAAATTTCATGGGAAGAAAACAGCAGCAGTCTGTACATTGTGATTGTTTGCTTTTCCAGATGGTAAACATGAAAGAAGAAGGAGTTATTATAAATCCCGATATAGAGGATGTGTTTTTATTGATGGAGTACCATTACGATGAAGGGGTTAGCAATGAATGGAGCTCATTTCTAGGCACTGTCAGGATGGCTTCAGGCCTGGCCCCTCCTGTGTTTCATCAGGTTGGACACCAATGCAATGTAACAAATCTAAATTGCAATCTGTCGTTGGAATCCAAAAAACGGTCCAAATGTTGCAAAGCAAAGGGCAACCAGAACAGGGAAAAAGGTTGAATGGAAGCAGGTGGGGCATGGCTGGCTAGTGGTGGGCATGACAGTACCGCGCTTCTCAAGTGGGGCTCCTGATGTTCGAGGATGCTGACGAGGGGGTCGATCGCAAAGGGGGGAATGGGACAATCCGGGTGAGCACAGTAGAATTTCTGAATGAGAGATGGGTCCTGAACATCATGGGCAGTGACCCAGGACTATTCCCCAGGGCCATAGCCCTCCCAATCCACCAAGTAGTGCAGCAGTTTCTCACGGAGTCCAACAGGTAATGGATGGTATAGCTAGGTTCACCACCCACATCCAAAGGAGGTGAAAGTTTAGCTGGAGCGAAAAGCGGGTTCTAGGCACTATAGTGCCCTGGCTGTAACAAGGACATATGAAAGGTGGGACAAATCTGGCACCAGGCTGGCAGCTGTAAACAGTGCACAACAGGGCTAATACATCCAATGATTTTAGATGAGCTAATGCATCTGGGGCTGAGCTTCTTGGATGGGAGGCAGAGTTTAATGTCCCTAACTGTCAGTCACACGCTCTGCCCTGGGTGAAACAGAGGGGTAGGGCATTGGTGGCTGTCGGCAAAGCACTTATGTGCTTGAACACTTCATTATAGTTGTACACGAGTCTTCTTACACACCTGGCCGCTCTTCTTGAACCAATTATAGATAGCTGGAACGTTGTTGGACTCCAGTTCCCAGGTATCTAAGGGTTGTTGTTATCCTGGAATGCACTGGAAAAGGGTTAGTCATACCGTGGTGTGGACCAGGGAGCTGTGGACATATTCAGTTCAAGGGAGGAATCTGCTCCAGTCATCCTAATTGGTACATCAATAATAGGACAAAAGGTACTCAATTTCCTGGTTAACCCTAAGGACAAGCTTAGCGAGACCTCAGTTCAGAGCAGAACATCCTCCAGGCTCATGAGGTGAACTGAGGTACTAATCCAGAAAAAACGTTTTCAGAGATTCCAAAGAATGTGAAAAAATTGGTTGAACATATGGTCAGCAAGACTCATAGCATTAGTTAGATTAGGCAGAGGAATATATCAGTGCATTTTGGACAACCTGTTAACCGTGAAGAATAGTGGTTCAGGTTCACAGTTATATAGGACCAATGTAACTGGGGAACAGCTAATGGTTCTAGGGTACCTACTGGCAAGGAACAAGGGGTCTTTCACTGGGAGCAGATTGGAAAAGTGACAAACAACAAAGACCTGATGTCTTCTGTTAGGAATGGCTACCAGAATTGTGGGGTGATAAGTTCTAAAGTGTGGGTGATTCCTAAATGTCCTCCACTGAGGGAGGTGTGTATCCACTGCAGGAGCTGTGGACAACTTATGGCTGGAACATACATTTTATTTGGTTGGGTTTCAGGTGGACTTGGGACTGTCTGGAAGGCTTTTTGTAGAGCTTCCAGGATCTCCCATCAAATTGCAGCTGATGCAGGAGGATGACAGAATGGAATGGTCTTGAGAGGTTGTATTTGTATTCTTACATTGTAAAAATAGCAAGCACATGGAAACAATTTGGAGGGGGTGCCATGACATTGGGACAACACTGCTCCAGTGCCCAGCTCAGAAACATTCACCTCCACCACAAATGGAAGCATGGGATCTGGTTGCTTCAACACGGGCGCAGAAGTCAAGAGGCGTTTTAATCCGAAAAAGCTGCTGAATGAGTTGCCTTGTTTCAAACAATCCTTTTCTGTGGTCCTACTTACAATCGAGGTCAAAGGCACAGCCACTGAACTGAGTTTTGGAAGAACATTAAGCAGAAATTTACAAAACCAAGGAAACCTTAAAGGTCCTCTATTGTTTGAGGTTCTGGCCAAATATGTATGGTAAATATTTTATTCTCCTCCATATGTACTCCCTCAGGTATTAGCACATAGCCTTTGAAAGCAACAAAACTTACATTTCTCAGGCTTGATATAATGCTGGTTCTGCTGCAGACATGGACCAGGTGAGAAGCCTGGTTGGGGGAATAGATCAGTAAATCATCAATGTACACATTCATTCATAAAGGACTGAAACACTGAGGGGGCATTAGTTAGACCATACATCATCACAAGGCACTCATAGTCTTTGCTATTGGTAATGAACACAGTTTTCCACTTGTCTTCATAATGAATGTGAATTAAGTTATAGGTACTCTGGAGATCCAGTTTAGTGAACGTGGTCAGCTTCCATTCTTGTTCTAGGGCAGCAGTGATCAAAGGTAGAGGGTAATGAAACTTAATGATGATGCTGTTTGAGTGTGAGTGGTTCCATATTAATTACATTGCCTCTACAGGCTAACTCCTTCTGCAGCTTCAAGTTCAGTCCTCACAAGTGCATAGTCAACAGGGCAGGTTTGCTCCATCTGTTGTGTCCTGATGTCTCGGCTAGCAGCAGGATAGTCAAATACTTCCTAGAACAACTGACAGAAATGGCCCTTGGATGCCAGGATGGGATCTTTCTGGTGTCATAATGCAGTGGCTTATTTAAGTGTTCGGTTAACAATGAAATTATAAAGTGAATTTTGTTCATCACATTGTAGAGCATCTGAGGATGGTGGTAAATGTACATGGAACACTGCATAATGAATCCTTTAAAATTAGTCCAGTTTTCTGGAACTGCAAAGAGCACTGCTGGTAATGAAAGATCCAGAGCTACTGTACTATGAACTGGTGAATCTTTGTTGAGCCAGTGTGACAGGGGATGTTGTTGCACAGCAATCAAATGCACTCATCCAGTTGTGCTTCCTGCTGAGATAATCTTGTTCCCAGTTAGTTTTTTTCTTTTTTCTAAAAAGCTACCACTTGTAATTCACTTGAATTCTGTTGGTTGCAATGTCACATTAAAGGTAGGAAAGACCTGGCGATCTTGGTTTCATTTTTTAGAAACAAATCTCTACCTGTAGACAGAAAAGGAATCTTAATTTTACGTTTATTATTATTGTTATGAGGCTTTTACCTTTAAAATTAAAAATTTGAATAATGGAGTATTTTCTTGGAAAAGCTCGAGACTCACTACAGTTTTTCAGATAAAAGCAAGAAGCACCATATGTTCAAAGTTTTCAGGATCAAGGAGAAGCAAGAAAAGAAGAATTTTGAAATGCAATGCATCTTTATGCAGTGTCAGTTTGTTGTGAGGCTATGGACCTGAATATTATAAGCAGAAAACCCTATTATTTTAATTTTAACTGGAAATTACAAAAACTCATTGTTAATTAGAGAGCAATTACTGGATCTAAAATGCATAATCAAAATACACTTTAAAATTATTTAGACTGGGTTATGAAAATGACCAAAAGTATACTTCTGGATGGTTATTTTTTTTTCTCTTCAAAACTGCATGGAACAGTTCTACCAATGACTTAAAATGCAGAATGAGATGACAATAAGCCCAGTAAATGGAATGCTTCCTAGGGGGGACCGAACAGGCTGCATGTGGCATCCATGTTATAGTTAACTTCAGCTTCATCAGCTTCATCCCCATTATTGTTTCATGTGTGATACCAGTCATACTCATATAAATTAAAGTCAATAAGATGAGGGCATTGACTTTCGCTGGATTACCCAGAGGATACACACTGGAGTCAAACCCACAACCCTGCAGATGTGAGGGTACTGTGTCACCATATTTTGTACACGACCTTATTTATGACCCTGTTTAATAGGACAAATGTAATGGATGCTACCTGGAATCATGTGATGGGTACTCCCACTTCCACTTGGAGTGCTATACGTATTGGTTTGGCAGCAGGTGAACTGGCATATGGAAAGGAATTTTAAAACATTTATTAGGCAACTTTTTATCTTGGGACTGCAAGTTCATTGGAGAGTGAAGGCATTTGAGTGTGCTCAGCATTTCTGGCTGGAGAATATTGGCTTGTGAGTACCTAAGTGAGCCTCAGAAGTCGCTGCGAGGGAAACATTGCAATGTGAGAAGTATGCCGCACTCTGTTTTAATATAATGGTTGTATACCTTCCTGGAATTCTGGGAATACAGTACATATACAATATTAAACAGTGGTTGTTCACAGAATGGCCTGCTCCCCTCAATAGCTTAAGGTAAATGAATAAAAAAATCATGTGGGAAAAGTACATTGCTTCTTAATACAAGTCATTTGTCTGCAAAGAACACATGCATTAAAAAAGTAAAATGAAGTGGTTGAACACACAAGCAATTCAATTGCCCATACATTGGGGATGCAACAAGGACATTGTGGGAAAGACCTTAAATGTAGTAGAAATATAGGCACTGTTAAATGTAGGAGAATTTAACTGAAATTTACTGTTCAATTGATTTATTTTGAATATTGTTAAGCTAATGTAATGCTAATACAGAGATCCAAAGAACTGAGAATTATCCATCCATCTTCCAACGGCTTATACAGCACAGGGTTGTGAAGCAGTAGGGAGTCTATTTACATTTATTCTACAGATGCATATTTCCAGAGCATTGGGTTAGAGGGGGAGACAATTTATTATAAGCATACAGCTGTCAAAAAGCCTGTTCTAATCAACAGAGGGCACAAGGCAAGCGAGAACAACCTTAAAAACAAAACCAGTCCATTGCAGGGCGCATACGCATATAATATGCATAATTTTGCGACATCAGCTCACCTTATTGAATGCCTTTGCATGTCCTGCTGTTTTGTGTAGGTTTCTTCCAAGCTCCACACATAAAGTGGGGTTGAAATGCACACACACAACCTTGGAGGCATTAGTTAACTGTGCCACCCACTGAGTCCCAACGCCATCCTACAGGAGAGTTCCATTGCAGGGGAGTACCCCTATACTGTTTTGTTGTTCATTGCTTGTGTGATTGCATGGACTTGTTTATTGCTGAGCTGTTTCCATAATTCACAACTTACAATAACTCGACTTGCATCATGAAGATAGACTTCAGGTATAGATAAATATGCCAGCTTAAATTTAAATACAATGCATGCTCAAGGCATAGTACTAGTGTGCATGATGCCAGCATGAGCTGGCAACAGCCTTCCCTGGCATTGTTAATGTACTCATTATTGTAGCAGAAAGTTTTATTCATACTTCATTGCTAAGATTATTATAATAAATTTATGTACCTAATTTTACATGGCACACAACAATTATTCATGATTAATATGCTACAGTCACTTGACCCTGTATCGGACAATTGATTGGAAAACTGATGGATGTGTATATCATTATTATACTGTATTGTTAAGTAATAAATGAATATTGAGGGTTACAAGGTCTACACTATACAATGTTACCAATTGCCTGTAGCTCTGAAAATCCTTGGATTTGGAAATACCAAGGGGCACAATGAAGCACTGAATTAAATTAAATTGAATTAATTTATGGTTATGGTGACTATAAAAAAGCCAGATGCAATTCAGGCATACATAAATTTCTTATACTGAACAAAAATAAAAATTCAGCACTTTGGGATTTGTTCCCATTTTGCAAGAGCTTTTAAAAAAAAAAAAAAAAAACTGGGATTTTTTTGTAGGCATGCAAAGAGCGTATGTCTTTCAAGTTTCATTAAATAAACCAGTTCCACTTTTTTTTGTTAATTTTTGTTTTCAATTTGTTGATAATCTATCTCCTGCACAGGTGTGGCATATCAGCTTGTTGACTGAGCAGCATAATCACCACACAGGTGTTCCTTGTTACAGGGATAATTAAAGGCCACTCTAAAATGTGCACATATTGTTGTGCAATGCAATGTCCCAGATGCCTCAGATTTTGCGGACCATACCATTGGCATGCATGGTACAGAGATGTCTGCCACAGTTGCTGTCAGAGTTATTGATGTCCAATTCTTTGTCTTCCTAGCATTTCACAACATCTCAGGTCTTCCATGGCTTGCATAATCACCAGACGTGTCACCCATTGAGTATCTTTGGGATGTTCTGGGTCAATGCATATGACAGTGTCTCCTAGCTCCTACCAATATCAGACAACTTTGCAGAGTTATAGCAGAAGAGTGGGACGACATTGTTTTTTTGTAACCTGTGCAATCAAATCAATGTGAAGGACATGTGTCGCGCTGCTCCGGGTCAAAGATGGTCACACCCTACACTAATGTGGGAATTGTGTTCTGCAACCCACCCTGTCTTTAGGGTATCTGTGACCAAAATAACTTCATGAATCCATTTCAGTTTTTGAATTTCCATTTCTTTCCATTTCCATGTCTTTTCGGTCACATTTTTAAAATCATTGAGTATTGTTTTTATATTTTTCCATTCGTACATTTTCCCATAATTCTTCATGGTTAAGGTCAAGGGGGAAAAAAAAACAACGCGTGAAGCCTTTGGTATTGCCTGTTTTTCTGTATTAATTTGTCATAAAATAGTCTGATCTTCATATAAGTCACAAGTATAGACAAACACAATGTGCTTAAGCTAATAAACAATCGTAATAGTTCATCTCTTTGTTAAATGCACCCATCAAACTTTCACAATGCCGTTGAAAAAGTATGTGAACCCTAGATTTAATTACTGGTAGAACTGCCTTTGACAGCAATAACCTCAAATAAGTACTGCCAGCAGCTGTGGATCAGACCGGCACCAGATTCAGGGGGAATTCTTCCTTGCAGAACTTCTTCAGCTCAGCTGTTTTCTTCAGATATCTGTTGCAAACAGCTTTCTTAAGGTCATTCCACTGCATCTCTATTAGGTTAAGGTCAGAGCACTGACTAGGCCACTGTAAAAGGTAGATTTTTTTTTTTTGAAGTCATTCTGTAGTAGATTTACTTTTACGTTTATGGTCGTTTTCTTGCTGCATCATTCGACTTCTGCTGAGCTTCAGCTGGTGGACAGCCATCCTGATATTATCCTGTTGGATACCTTGATAAGCTTTGGAATTAACTTTCCCCTCTGATGGCACGCTGCCCAGGCCCCAAGGCAGAAAAGTAGCCCCAAATCATGATGTGCTCTCCACCGTACTTTACCACTGATATGATGTTTTCATGGCGGTATGCAGTGCCCTTTTTATGGCATATGAAGTATTGCATGTTCTTCCCAAACAAAGTAACCCTTAGTTTCATCACTCCCTGAAAGATTTTCCCAGTAACACTGCAGAGTGTCAAGGTGGTCTTTGATAAACTACAGGTGCTCTGCGATGTTTTTCTTGAATAACAACAGTTTCCTTCGTGGTGTCCTGAAATGGGCACCATGCCTGTTCAGTATTTGCGTATGACAGACTCATGAACAGAGATGAGCCTGCCAGTGATTAATTCAATCCTTCAGCTTGTACTCTAGGGATCTTTTTTTGCCTCATTGAGCATGCTGCTCTGTACCTTAGGAGTCATCTTGGCTGGGCACCCACTTTTAGGGGGACAAGCCACAGTACTAAATCGTCTCCATTTATAGACAATTTGTCTAACTGTGGACTGATGAATATCTAAACTCTGTGACATTGCCTTTGTAATCGTTTTCAGCTTTATGCTAATGAACAATTCTTGATCATAGATCTTCTAGGATGTCTTTTTGCGAGGCATGGTTCACAGCAGTGGATGCTGCTTTTGAAAATACTGTTATTGTACTTGCAATCCACACCTCTAATCTTGTTTCATTGATTGGACTCCTGGTTTGCTAACTCCTGACTCCAATTAGCTTTTACAGGAATTATTAGCCTTGGAGTTCACATACTTTTTTCCAACCCACACGGAAAATGACAATAAAAGTGAACTTGAAATGTTTACATGATGTATTCAATATGGACAAGAACAGTGTAATTATTTGTGTTTTTACTTAAAACAGATTGTGTTGGATCAATAGATGAATATCAGGACATATTTTAAGATAAATGTATTCATAAATGCAGGTAATACCTAATTGTCCACATACTTGTTCTTGCCACTCTTCACTGGATTTGTCAATGTGTATGTCCTTTGAGGGACTCGCGTCCTGTCCAGCATGCTGCACTACCATGTGCCATGTGGTACCTGGGATGGACATAAGGCATCCCCCGCAACTCCGCACAGAATCAGAGCTTACGGCAGATGGATATACATACATAAATAATAATTAATCATCTCACATTCATTTTACAACTAAAAGGTAACCTTTTCTCTATGCAATCTTGTATGAATATTTCTGGTTCATTCGTAATAAAATAACTTTAAAATCACTTCTGCAATACTTCAGTATACTAGAATAGAGCCAGTAAAAGTGATCTGTAAAGGTTTCTGATTAGCATTATTCTGTATCATATCTTAGTTTATGTGGACCCATGGGTAGCTCATAGGTTTGTGCCTCCCATTGCAACCAGTGATCCCAGGGTAGTCATGCAAAATCTCCCCTCTCAAAGCGGAACAACTATGTATATGAATTCTTAAACAAAATCAGCAAAAATGATAGCGTTTGCTGTAGTGGATGTTGGAAGGTTTTTAAATCCGACTGATAGAGCATGCTCCTTTTTCCTCACGTATGCACCAAACTTTTGTAAGTATTGAGGGGCGCTGTTGAGCATGGCTTGAGTGTAGATGTGTGTTTGCTGTTCCTGCTCCTAACGGATGGAGTTCCAGTGAACAGGGTGGTTTTGTTTATCTTTTTTAGCTAGGTTTTATAAAGGTCGCTTACATTGATCATTTGCTGCGTCGAAAATGAAAGCTAAGAAGGGGCAACCGGCAGAATTCACACTCGTAACGGATCCAGAATCGAGCCCGGCCATGGACGATGTGTCTCTGTGGGATACCAGTGCCAAAGTAACGACACTGGTATCAGCATTGGGCACGATTCAAAATGCCATTGATTCCTTTAGGTCCGAAAACCGAGAGGTGCTCGGGCAAAAGGGGACGATACACCCAACTGAATGCAGATTTCCAGAGAAGAGTAAGGAAAGACAAGGAGGAGTTCTTAAATGATCAATGCAAAGAAATAGAAGAGGACAATAAAATGGGAAAATCAAGAGATCTCTTCAAGAAAATCGGAATTATCAAAGAAACCTTTCGTGCCAAAATTGGCATGATAAAAGACAAAAATGGTAAGGACCTAACAGAAGCAGAAGAGATTAAGAAGAGGTGGCAAGAATATACAGA
>JAACJT020014303.1:31737-43150 GCA_009936485.2 Gymnarchus niloticus | reverse complement strand
GTAAAGGCAGACAGATCTCTGATCCTCAGCTGTAAAGGCAGACAGATCTCTGATCCTCAGCTGTAAAGGCAGACAGATCTCTGATTCTCAGCTGTAAAGGCAGATCTCTGATTCTCAGCTGTAAAGGCAGACAGATCTCTGATCCTCAGCTGTAAAGACAGACAGATCTCTGATCCTCAGCTGTAAAGGCAGACAGATCTCTGATTCTCAGCTGTAAAGGCAGACAGATCTCTGATTCTCAGCTGTAAAGGCAGACAGATCTCTGATCCTCAGCTGTAAAGGCAGACAGATCTCTGATCGAAAGCTTCATGGGGTCACTGGCGAGTGAGGCTCTCTAGCTGTCTTGAGTTCTGTATGCAGTAACCTTTCGTCATGCCGAGATGTCAAGCAGCGACCTAAAACCGAACTTGTCCTGCCATCCACGTCGTGTCTGACTCTGGACCTGTGAGCAGTACTTCGAAATACCTGCCAGCTAAAGCGGGAAGACCCACAGTCACTCGTCTCGACATAAACCGAGGCTGCGCTTAAATAAAAGCTCCCTTCATATGGACAGCTACCTGCTGGCGAGCTCCAAATCAGCAGAAAATCAGAGTCCACCCACTTCGGGTCTCCCAGACGATGTTGTCGTTGTCGTTGTCGTCGTTGTTGTTGTTGTTGTTTTCCTTCGACGGAGCAGCCCACTAGCGGTCCTCCCTATGCTTCACGACAGAACAGACCTGCTTTACGGCAGGAGTCCGCCTAGGACAGTCACGTGGGCCAGGCGCCATCGGAAACGGCGCGTCGGTTCATCATGCCGGTCTTTAAATGGCAGCTGATTTCCATAATGCTGTAGACTTGGTGATCGTATACTTAAGGTCTTCTGTTTACTGGGCAAGTTTCATAAATATAGAGTTATTTCCAGAACCCCTAACTTTATCCTGTTTTGCCAGGAGGTCATAATATTTTTTGGTTCTTTGCAAATATTTTCTAATAATAAAAAAGCCATAAAAACATCCCAAATGTTAGAAAAAACTATTTGCTTTTTGAGAAGAGAAATCAGTTTAGTTTAAAGCTTGTAGGTGTGCTCATCATCGTCTCTGTGTTATTGTGTTGTTTCTTGTAGTGGCACATTAATTTTTTTGGGATATTAATAACATGTATTGTGTATTGAATTGTTCTTGTTCAATAATAATAAAAAATGCTAGTCTTTAAAGCAAGGGGTCAAGTCATTTGGCTGAACTCATGAAGAAGAGTCGACTATTTCAGTCCCCAAAGAACACTTTGTTCAATGGCATTTCATTTCCACCGGTCACAACACGTACAACCGTGGGTTTTAACTTTAGTACTTTATTTGTATGACAGATACTACTTTTCAGGCCCCTCCGCTTTGGGTAAGATATAATTGATTAAGCACCCGGGAGGACCAAATACATATCATTACACTGCCTAAATTGTTCAGTGGAATATCTAACTATACGTTTACTAAATTAACATTCATTCATCCATGCATCGATCTTATTACCAGGTTTCTGGGTGAGGGTCATGGTGACATTAACATGCTGAGCAGGTTGACCTTAGCAGACATCTCTTTCGAAGAGGATGAGAAGAGATTTTGCATAATGCTCATAGCTCATTCTAAAATCTCCTCTAATAAATGTAAACAGAGATTTTGTATCATAACTGGTGCAGATGCACACAGCTCAAATTATTACCATAATGCCAGGCTTATTAATAACAACATTAATAGTATTATGCCTTGGTTTTCAGAGGCTGATCTTACTGCTTTGTAATAGTTTGCCCTGTTTTTGAGAAGACTGGCAGAATCACAGTGTAGAGTCTCCCTTCCAAAACTCAATTGAGGAATTCATTCGATAGACTGGGTGTTCTTTGTCCACCAGCTCAGAAAGTCTGCAGGTCTTTGGAGGACGAGCAGAGCTCCAGTAAAGAATCCACTGAAGCATTTCTTCTTGTTGCATCTCCAGGTACTTTTTCATCGAGCGACTTCTAAATGGAAGAGGGTTATCGTGGCACTACTCGATAGCTCAGTTATCAGTTAAAGGCCACTTCTTGAACTTTGTTTATAAATAATGGCTCTTCTGGCATATTCATTGATAAGAGCTGACTCATCTGCGAACTCCCTAAACAAAAATGTGAGAAGGGTACGAGATAGCAGGGTATCCCACACAATTATCTGGAGAACAGGTTAGTTCTGGCACCACTGAATCTGGATTTGAAACTACATCAAGTTAACTATTTCAGTAGTGCGCTGCTTTGAGGCCAAGGAAAGGAATTGCAGTTGAACCCTAAAAGATTCAACTGCATGTGTGTCAGGGGCAATTTAGTAATACCTGAAAAGATGTTTGGTTTGGAATGGAATATATATTACACAAATAAGGTAGTATTATCAAAGAATAACATTCCTTCAGTGCTAGTAATGACACAGGAAAAGTACAAACATTACATTTTGACTATTTTATAGCAGCCAAGACCAAAAATACATAAAGATTTAAATGGCCAGATGACAGCTGAAGTAAACACACGGTCTGCGATGTAAAACCGGAAGTGGTGAAATCCACACTGCTCAATTTTCTAGAGATACTTCTAAGCAGTTATTCTCTACTTCTTGGTGCTGTTACTGCAGAAACATTCATACTGATTTACCCAGCAAAACTATGATTAAAAAGCACTTAGGGTGGCAATATTATGTAATCGTGCTTGCATTGGATGCTACGTTGTATTGACAGGAGTTCCATCCATTCATCTCCCAACCACTTTTCCCGTTCAGGGGTGCTGGAGCCCCGACATCACATCACAACACCGTGGTATACCCTGAACTGGATCCCAGTCCATCGCAGGGCACATTGGTAGTCACACTCACACACCACGGGCAATTCAGAGAGCACAACTGGCCTAACGGAAGGACGTTGGAGTACGGAAGGAAATGAGTACCTGAAAGAAGTCTGCAAAACACGGGGGAAATATGCACACTGCACACTTACAGTAGAACTGGCATTCGAATCACCAACCTTGGAGGTGAGAGGCACCATACCCTCTACAGAAGTACCACCGTTCATATGTCTGTAATGTAATTATTTAGTTTTACTATTAAAATCTGCTTTTAAATATATAAATCAATCAGATGTTCTTGATAGATTAGTCTTTAAAGTTCTCTGTTCCACATTCTTCATCGTATTGTGAGGGCCTCGTGTAGCTTAATGCTGATTACGTTGACCTGTGATCGAGACGTTATATTCACTTTAAGTTCTGCTGTTGTAACTTTGAGAAATCTGCTAACTTTCATGACTCCAGTATAATATCCAGTCATGTTTAAGAAGAAAGAAACAACTGTATGTTCAGTAAGTTTACACCTTTCTGTATGCTGCTTCATTGGGTACGCACGCCGAATCCAAACTAAATTCATATGTATACGACAATGATCATGTAACTGAATTCCAAGCTCTGTGACTCTGCGTTTATGTGAATGGACCAGAGTAGAGACTCCATCATGTGTAATTACTTATAGGCTGCCTTTATTTGTCATGAGGATTTTTTTCCCCACTCTTCCATTTTCAAATGCAAATGCATACAGATATTCGAACTCTAATATCAATCTACTGAGTGTTCTTTAGAAATTTACAGTTCAACAGCTTATTGCATAGAGAAAAAAACAACAACAACATCACCAGTTGTGAAATAAGCCCATCTGCACATTAAAAGTTTGTTAGATTTTCGCTAGGTAGTAGAAATGAACAGCAAAAACTTCAAGTTTTGCAATGACAAAAAAGCAAATTCTTTCATAATTTTCTGCACATTCTATATCCATAGTGTGTTGACTTGAAATACAGTGTTGAAAATCACCTTCCCTATGGTTGTGTAGTAAATGATCGACACTAACAAATCATACTGACATGATGTCCTGTGGTTGTGTAGTAAACGAGAATCTTTACTGACATGATGTCATGACAAAACACCAAAAATAATGTAAACTCTGTTCTCTAAGCAGCCCTGGCTTGGAAATGGTAGTCAGTAGTGGTCAGTAATGGTCAATGGTGGTCAATAGTGGTCAATAGAGGTATCCCTGGGTTGGAATGAACTCTTTAGGGGTAAATACTCCATACTTAAAAAAAATGGTTGTACCGAGAGGTGTTTGACCTTGTTTTGGCAGCCATGTGCTGGGTACTTTTGGTCAGGGAGAAAAAATGTGCGTGTGTCTCTGACTGAGTAGGCATGCATGAAGCTAGGAATGGTCCAGACTGCTAATAAAATATGACTCTAACTGGACATAAACAAAAATGACCATAAAAATGTCTAAACTGCCAGCGAGAACAAAATGTGTAAAACAGTTAATGTCCAGCTCTTTCCACTTCAAACACAGATAAACGTGGGCTGAGCCCCGGGACTCTGCATGTGGGAGGGGTAATGTAGTTGTTCTCCTTTGTCCTTTGGGGGCCCCGTGTTCAGGCAGGAGTCCTACAAGACCTTAATGCAGACTTGGCAGCGGCTGACGTGGGTGAGCAACTCTCCAGCCTTCAACGTCTCCACTTCTGTCTCTGGCTCCACCATGCTCAGCCAGAAGCTGTACTTTTTGGAGAAATAGTGGCACGTCCCGCGGGCGCCACTGCACTCGATAAAGGGTGCGGTGTGGAAGTCCTCCAGACAGGAGCCTGGTGACACCAGGGACTGGCCACCCCCCTCTGCTCCGGCCGCGGTGTGCTGGAAGGGAGTTCCAAACACAGAGCCGTCAAACACAGAGCTTCCCGTATCATCTGTCACTCAAGTGTCCCGCTCTTCTGTTAAGGCACAATCTGCATGGCTGCAGTGCAGGATTATGACCCTAGTGTACTGTAATGGGACTGCCAAGCCCTTCAATACCATGACTGGTCTACAGTGTGTGATTATGATTTAATGCAGAATTACGGTTACTGAAAAATGGGAATATGGTGTCACCATGAGAAAGGAGTATCCGATCCACAAGCTGTGCCACCCTGCTGGGCAGGAGGGAATGGTGATGTCCTGGCTGTGAACAGCCATAGCCTGGGAGGTGGTCTCACACACAGAGCACCGGCTTATATACTGGGAAATGTGGTCCTCGGCCTCAGGCATCATGGGGATGGGAGCCGTGGTAGACAGCCAGTATGACCTGTCGTTGCGGCTGGCAAAGTAGCACATCTCCTTGGCACTGCAGTAGAGGAAAGGCATGGTGCTGAAACGTGGCAAGCAGGAGCCGGCCAGACCTGGAGCAAGCAGGAGAAGGAGGGAGGCCAAGGAGCAGGCGGAGGAAAGGGGAATGTCACTGTACAATTGAACATCTCATCACAGATTAGTAGATTGAGTTAAAAACAAAACCAGCCTATGGTCAAAGGATAGAGGATGAATTTCAGATTTTTGTCAAACTGTGCATGAAGTGATTTTCACAGTTTTACCAGTTTAGGCCATTTTACTTTGTTTCATATTTTATAGCAGTTTAGGAAATGTACTTTCAGAAGAATCATAAAAGGAAGGTCCTTCCTGGGACTCAAAATCTTTGCTCAGAACTATACTTTTTACCCCCCCCCCCCCATGTGTGGCTGTAAAAATCTGCATTTATGAGTACACACTGAGTACAGACTCACCTAGATCCTGGCTGTGAGCGTTCTCTTGACCTTCCACATACAGGAGGCTGAATCCCTCCCAGAGAAGGGCCATGCCCTGAGGACACCGGGGCACTTCACTGCTTTGGCTCTGCTTTACCAGTGTGTAGCCTAGTTTGCTGAGGTGTGCTGATCTGCCTGGCATTCCTGGGGATCCCTGTTTGCCAGGGGGGCCTTTGGACATGGGGGGGGGCACATGTGAACACATAGATATATGATCACTCAAAATAAGCCTGTAGGTATTAAATCACCAGTTTAATTTTCTGTTTCATCTCAGAAAAATGAACAAAAGTCCTTCTCTGATATCTTCTTGGCATCTACACACACAAAAATCCAACGTCCCTTTCGAGCTGCACCTGCTCCCCATTCACACCTTGCTCTCCAGTCAGCCCAGGAAGCCCCTCAAGTCCAGGGTCTCCAGCCAATCCAGGAGAACCTGCTTGGCCAGCTTGTCCCAAGAATCCTGGGGCTCCGACTCGCCCTTTTGGACCTGAAACCACAGATTCACTCATAAAGCCCAACTACTCGTTGTGTGGGAGGCAGTATCATGAAGAACAAAGGACTGATCCAAGCCAGTATTAAAATGTATTCACATTAATGCAAAGGTACATTTATGATAATCTGTATTCCGCATGCTTTCATGTACAGTCTGAAACTTTGCACAGAGAGACATTTTAGCTTTCACTATCAATCACATTATGCTCAGGTTTTCTCTAATGTTTCACGAGGCAAATAATGACCGACTGTGCCTGCTTGTACATTATATGCTAAGAGCCTGGTGAGAAGATTACCTACTGTAGGATTACCCACTGTAGGATTACCCATTGCAGGATTACCCACTGTAGGGTTACCCACTGTAGGATTACCCATTGCAGGATTACCCACTGTTGGATCTATGGCTCTTCTATTTTCAGCCTCTCACCTAGTCTGGGCAGTCTGGGTTGCCCTGGGCTGCCCTTCTCCCCAATCTGGCCAGGAATACCTGGGGGCCCAGGATCCCCCACTGGCACCACCAGGACCCCAGGGGGACCAGCGGGTCCAGAGACCCCTGTCAAGAGGAGGGACAAGAACTTAGTCTCTTCCAGCAGAGCCCATTATGCTTTTAATCATTGTTAAAATGAATTTTGGCTAACAGCTAAGATGCTTTCCAGGCCATACCTCGGGGCCCCTTCAGTCCCTTGATGCCAAATGACCCAGAGTCACCAGTAAGACCTGGCTGCCCTGGAGGACCACTGACACCTGTGTTCCCTCTTTCTCCTGCAAAACAAGAACTCGTGATGTGGTTGTTAGTGCTGGAGAGCATGGTGATCCTGATTAAATCTAGGTTCAGTTTGTTTACTATTTGGAGGAAGAAAGAATACTGATCCTTAGATCATCTTCAGCCTGCCTCAGCACCAACGCTCACCTTTGGCTCCAGCGCCTCCAGACAGTCCTGCAGCTCCCAGATGTCCAGCATTCCCAGGAGGACCAGGCAAGCCAGTGGAGCCAGGGGGACCTGGGTCCCCTGGGTCACCCTGGGCAGAACTGAATCCAGCAGGACCAGCGGGACCAGAAGGTCCACAGGAGCCTTGCTCTCCATCTAGCCGAGATAAACCAGGTTCTCCAGGAGGGCCTGCAGTGCCGGGCATTGCAGAGATGCCTAGGGACCCAGGAAGGCCAGGAAAGCCCAGCATCCCAGGATTACCTGTGGGTGCTATTAGAATATGGTTATTAACTGCAGTTTTATTTAATCACTCCATTCAAGACAAAGAATAAATGAATTAAAGGACTTTGGCCTTCAGTTTGTGCAATATGTCTTGTTTCACATGTTTGCACATGTCTACCTGGGTATCTACAGGCCACATATGGTATTCAAAGACTCACCTGGCTCTCCTCTGAAGCCCTTCTCCCCAGGGAGCCCGCAGGCACCAGGGTGGCCAATGTCCCTCACTCCTGTCAGCCCAGGAACTCCAGGGACCCCAGGAAGGCCTTTCACATTCATACCTGGGGAGGTTCATTTCCATTGACAAGGGAATCCGGCTCTTTTGTTTCTGTAGTTCTAGCTATTCAGAGCAGGAGGCAGAGACTACCCTATGACAGCCAATGCAGCCACAACAAGCAAAGATGGAATCCTGTTCACCTGGTGTTCCTTGTGGACCCCTGGCCCCCTCAAGTCCATTGAGCCCATCAAGCCCAGGAGAGCCAGGTAGTCCTGTGGTGGAGAGAAGATCCAGTGCGCTGATGTCAGCACATTACACTCCATATTCCCAGAAGGCATCAAATAGATATGGTGCCTTCAGAAATATAGTGACGGGCGTGTGCCTTTCTCAATCTTCAACCAAATGGACTGTAATCATGTTTTAGCGACATCTCAAAGATCGAAAGAAATAGGATTCATTTAAGCTTAACTTGGAGTGTAAATGGAGTGAGTAATTATCTAAACGCGAGATTAGTTTTTAATTTTTAGTAATCATGCAAGAATTCCTGAATATTAATTTATTATGGGGGACTGCGCATTGATTAACGGCAAAAAAGAATTCAATCCATTTTGAAATATGTTTATACCATAATGTTTGGAAAAAAATTGGAGGAGGAAAAATTCTTTCAAAAGGCACAGTATAAATATTGTCTGTATCATCGGCAAAGGTCCAAATAAGCGAAAGGTTTCTACTGATGAATTGCACTTTATATCAGCACTGTGATTTATTTGTTATATTAACCTTACTTGAGTAACTGGCATCCCGTTTAGGGTGTGCCCCATTCTTGTGTCATGTCCCCCCTCAGATCGGCTCCAGTCTAAGTGGTTCGATGATGGATGGGTGGCTTATCTGCTTTTCATTGGGCACTTAGGCCTTCATCTCATCTTTGGGAGAAATTCTACAAAGGGAAGTGTGTAAGGAGCCGTACAGAGGAAGGTTCACACACCTTTCTGACCTTTAGGCCCAGGGGATCCAGGTAGACCAATGATGCCCTCCAAACCACTCTGGCCTGAGGGTCCAGCCTGGCCTTGACTCCCAGATGAGCCCGCAGTGCCTGGAAGTAGAAACTTAGTTAGGGCTGAGATAGCAGCTTTGTTAAGAAATGTGTCCTATTAGGGTAAAGTCACTAAACTTCATTATATACAGCAGTTCACGCCGCACAATTTGGCTAATTTGTCATGCAGTGGTGTGTGGACACAGGAGGTATGCAAATGGATCATGAGGAGCAGGTCAAGGTCAGCGCGAAGCCTCCACCCCCCATCTGAGTGGCACTACACCTTCATCAGTCCTGACCCACTTCTCTCTCCATCCCACCTACCAGTCACCCATCTCCTCCTTATGTCACAGCACTCACCCCTCGAACCCGGTCTGCCTGGCTCCCCTAGAACGCCTTTCTGGCCATTGAGACCAGGTGTACCATGGACACCGGCATCACCTTGCAGCCCCGTAATCTCTTGGTCACCTGTGGGAAGTCGCAGGTTTGACTGCTGATGGCGCAGGCAGCTCTGACACCTACGTTGACCAGGTACTGCAGCGTAAACTCTGGAGCTTACCTGGGCATCCAGGGTCTCCAGCAAGACCTTTAAGACCAGGGGCTCCAGGGAAGGCAAGGGACTGACCCTGATCACCTTGGAACGAGAAGGTACAGTAAACTAGTCACTAGGCACCAAGAGACCACACGTAGACTGTGAACTTTCAAACACTGAATCAGTGGAGGCAAATTCAAATTGGTTGAACGACTCTATCAGAAGGTTCTAGATTAAAGCTTACCCTTCTGTCCAGGCTGGCCAGGGCTTCCTGGTAAACTAGCTGATCCAGGTGGGCCATCTTCCCCCTGAATGACATCACATCTCAGTTAACCACAAGTCATCTTAGCATGTGTATACTGTATGTACATGTGTGTTGATTGTCTGATCCGTGTATGTGTGTGCGTAGTCTGTAGATCACACACACGCACACGCAGACACGCTTATCTGTGTGTACGTTCTTCTGTAAATGTATTTATATGTCCATCCAAACATCTTCCAACTGCTTATCTAGAATATGAATGTGGGGGAGCCGGGAGCATATCCCTGACAGGAAGCGTGTTATTTGTGAATATTAAATGTGTAATCTGTGCATCTGTGTGTGGTCACCTGTGGCCCAGGCATGCCACTAAAACCAGTGATGCCTGGGGAGCCCTTTGAGCCTGGGGAGCCTGGTTCTCCAGGGGGTCCAGGTAGGCCAGGAAAGCCAGGAGAACCATTTTCTTTGCCCAAGATCCCAGGCAGGCCTGGCTGACCAGGCTCACCCTGAACACCCTTATCACCTGCAAGCAATTAGTTGGCATCAGACAGGTCATAACCTTAACATAAGCTATGGTGGCTAGTGAAGCCTCTTAACCCCTGGAGCTTGTGGGTGGCCTTACCTCTGGGGCCTGGGAATCCAGGCAGTCTGCTTGGTCCCCTGATGCCTTCATCACCCTTCATCAGCGGTGGCAAGGTGGGCGCCAGTCCAGGAAGGCCGGGGTTCCCCTGGACCCCTGACACGCACGGCATTGTGGGATGCAGTTGGTATCGCACTGACTTTCCTTTAGTCAGCTTCACATCGCTTCCACTTTCTCGGTTTAAACTGGCCATACCTCTCTGACCAGTTCCGCACCAGTTTCTCCCTGTGATCCCAGAGCTCCGGGGAAGCCTGGTACACCTTTACGCCCAGGAAGGCCAGCGCCCCCAGGAACTCCTCTTTTGCCAGGGAACCCCAACATTCCCATAATACCTCTCTCACCTGCACAGTGCACACACACACACACACACACACACACCGTGATTATACAAACGTGACTGTTAATACACACTTCAGGACTCGGTACAGGAATCACAAACATCAGCATGTATAGAAATGCCTTTTGTAACGATCCTGGGGAAAATCGCTTTACCCCTTAGTCCTGGTTCCCCAGGGATCCCATCCTGTCCTATTGTCCCCAGGGCTCCTGGAAAGCCTTGAAGTCCTGACTGGCCCAGGGCTCTTGGTGGTCCCAGCAGCCCCTTCACTCCAGGAAGTCCTGGAATCCCAGGGTCACCTAAGGAGCCTGTGGGCCCTGGGAATCCTGAAAGCCACAAACCAGGAGCCACCAGCCAGGCACAGAAGACCCTGCGATTCTGCCTGGGCCACTCCACTGGGGCCACCATCTTATCACTGGGGGGCCACAGAATATCTGTAGAAATGTTACCACATCCCTTGGTTTTAACTGCCCCCACGTGACTGCCCTCTGCCTGGCTAAATATGATCATTTTAGATAAAAACAATAATATGGGGTTTACTAAAATCAAACTATTATTATTATTGTTATTCAAATTTCTAAATTAAAGTAAAAAGAAATACCATAAGGAATATAAGTGTCAGATATAGCCAAATAGAAATGTGTTGAAAAAAAATTCTAGAAAATTTTGACTGCAGTGAAATATTCTTGCAATTTTAACATATTTCAACATGACATGAAAGCAGGATTACCTTATAGAGCATCTTCAGCAAGGAATGGCAGATCTTGACCAACAAAAATCTCACTTCACTACATGACATGAAAGCAGGATTACCTTATAGAGCATCTTCAGCAAGGAATGGCAGATCTTGACCAACAAAAATCTCACTTCACTACATGACATGAAAGCAGGATTACCTTATAGAGCATCTTCAGCAAGGAATGGCAGATCTTGACCAACAAAAATCTCACTTCACTACATGACATGAAAGCAGGATTACCTTATAGAGCATCTTCAGCAAGGAATCACAGATCTTGACCAACAAAAATCTCACTTCACTACATGACATGAAAGCAGGATTACCTTATAGAGCATCTTCAGCAAG
>JAACJT020014303.1:9576-22766 GCA_009936485.2 Gymnarchus niloticus | reverse complement strand
GGCTACACGGGCTACACGGGCTACACGGGCTGTGTGGCGCATGGCCATAAATCTCACATTGCCAGCTTGTGGCTGAAACCAGTATTACACCTCGAATTGTACCTGCTGTGCTGTAACCAACGCCCAGTACAGCAGAATTGCATAGTCATATTTTTTTACATTTTAGCAAGTTATACATTGCAAAGCAGAGCACAATAAACGTAAGCACTTCAGCAAAGGTGGAACAAGCCGGACCATTTCCAGTATCTGAGAAACACCGTCACTTTCCCAGCTTCCTCCCAGTTCATCACCCTGAGCCCATTCCTCTGTTTTGGATCCAATTCTTCACTGCCAAGGTATTCATTTGGACTACAGATCTCCAGTGTGCCACTGAACAGTGATCAAAGTTCCGTTAGTATGGACACAATATAGCAGGCCAAAGTGAACGAGGTGATGTGGCTGGAATATAGCGATCCAGGCACCGCAGCCCTGCACATGTCCAGGTATGAGTGTGGCATGGACAGGAACGCACCAGCACTTTGCAACTAAACAACAGAACTAAACACTCCAGTGGTACTTTGTGTGGAAGTCAACACAGTGGCATGATTTTGTGTAGGCATGGTGAGAGAAGACACTTAGAGAGGGTAGAGTAAGACAAGAAAGGGACATTGTTACAGAGTCGGGAATTAAAGGTAAAGATGACCTCAGAGGTGGGAATTAAAGGTAAAGATGACCTCAGAGGTGGGAATTAAAGGTAAAGAGGAACTCAGAGGTGGGAATTAAAGGTAAAGATGACCTCAGAGGTGGGAATTAAAGGTAAAGAGGAACTCAGAGGTGGGAATTAAAGGTAAAGATGACCTCAGAGGTGGGAATTAAAGGTAAAGAGGAACTGAGAGTGAGAAATAGCACATCGATGAGAAGGTGGGGTGCAGAAGCCCACCGAGCCCACCCACAGCCAAGATCAGAAGATACATTAACAGGTCAGGGTGTGTGTGTGTGTGTGTGTGTGTGTGTATGTAACAGTTTCAGCAGGAATCAAACAAACTTGTACTCTGACCAACCTCCTTAATCACGCACACAGCCTGGCAGGCAGACACAGTCACAGAAAAGCTAAAGGGAAAGACGGAGGTGAGTCATTCAAAGGAGAGACAGTGGGAGGGTGGAAAGAAAGACTGCTATGTTTGTTACATCCTGAACTACCAATCGATACTCTCACCCACCACAGGTTTTCAAGCCTCACCATCTCTCTCTGAAAATTTTTGCTGGTTGTCTGGAGAACCTTCTTACCTTCTCACCTTTTTCCCCCTGTAAGCCAAGCCCAGATCTTCCCTGAAAAGAACCAAAATGACATATCAACTGAGAGCTAGCCAAGAATCAGGCAGCAAACCACTACCCTAAAACCAGCTAAAGAAGCCCAGAAGATTATTCTGCGAACCAGTTAAAGAACTGTGTGTAGGCAGGTAAAATTAAAACATCCATCAAGAGTATGCCATGCCAACCAGAATTTGTGATCTCCTCCAGTAGAACTTACTGGTGAACCTGGTGAACCAGGAGGACCAGGATGGCCCTGCAGGAGATAAGAGAAGGGGATGAGACATCAGCGACCTCAAGTCCAGGCCAATCAACATTTTTTCTCCTTTCAGCTTCATAAAAGAAAGACAATTTAATGTGAAGCACGATTAAAATAACTGGGCTACAGAAAGGGAGAGTCTCTGCAAAAATGTTTAGAGGTGAGAATCAGCAAATTTAAAAACAGGTATGAGTTTGGGTGGAAGAGGAGCCACTGTCACTAGACATACAGGCTGGCCTCCAGGACCCCGAGGACCATTCATGCCAGGGAACCCAACTGGACCAGGTGAGCCCTGAAAGAATATGGCAAGTGTGAATGGGCACAGAAGTCACGGTCCACATCTGCAAAATGCCATTCATATGCCACGGCTGTTTTACAAATAACTTCAGTGGAAATATTTTTACAATAACACAAACTAGCCCCAGAATCACAACGTTTTGCTAGCCTTTCCATTCAGGTAAAACACTTACAGTCAGGCCGTCCAATCCAGGCAAGCCTGGATCCCCCTACAACAAACCAGAGAAACAAGACAGCATCTCACTGGATGGCAACCTTACACTTTCAAGCTGGTAACTGAATGAATGACAGTTGGGTTGTTAACGGCGGGCAGGAGGTCATGGCTTGGGAAGCTCTTTAGTTTGGGTCAAGATTAGTTAGGTTTACTCCTGCCAATTTAGGCTACGGCAAAGGATCTTATTCACACCTGCCAAGATTCAGCCGACAAGTGATGGGTAGCATGTGAGAAATGTACATATAGAGGAGTATATGTGTATCAAAAATACGAAAAGAAAGGCTGTAGGGTTCTTCAGAGTACATGCTCTCTCCTTTCTGACCTTTTTGCCCCTCTGCTCCCTAAAAGGAGGGTCACACAGCGGAATGAGACAATAAATGAAAAAGGTGTGCGGTTCCACAAAGTAAACTGATTTGGTCATACCTGTAGCATACGACACTGACACAAAAATCATACATGACAAGAGAATTAATGTCGCTTATCTGATATTAAGCCAGAGGCAGGTAATGTTTCTGCACCCAACGTACCGGCAGTCCAGCAGGTCCTTCTGGACCATCTAGCCCACTAAGACCAGTGTCTCCCACAGAGCCAATGCAGCCGTCAGGGCCTGGGGGTCCCCTGCTTCCGCCCTGGCCAGGATGACCATACCAAGCCAAGAAGGGATGATATCACCACTAGGGGGCGGTCTTCATCCATCCATCCAACCTCAGATGAACTGCGCTCAAACCCACTGCAGTGTCCTGCTGTTCCTCTGAAAGATGTTTTTTCTTACTTTTGGCATGGATTTCACAGATACATTTTGTCTCTTTCTAAGGAGAATTCTAAAACTTAGTCCACAGCAAAGTTTCTAAAAACTGTGCTGCCAAAGAAGTCATCCATCCATCCATCCATAGACAAGATGCCTTTCCATCACAGAGCGCACACAATTATGCAGTAAGGGAAATTTAGAAATGCCAGATCTCTTTATTGCAAGTTTTTAGCTTACAGCAGGAAGCCAGACTGCCAAAAGAAAGCTGTGGAAAGCAGGGAGAACAAAGAAACTCCATGTACACAGAGCCAGAGGCGGCATTCGAGCCCCAGCTCTAGAGGAGCGAGGCAACAGTGCTAATGACCGAGCCACACATTCGACAAATGTGGGGAAAGGAAGGTTCAGCAAGAGGAAGTGAGGAAGGGGGACGATGTGGAAAATGCTGCGTGTAAATTTGAAGGGGCAGGATTGTGGGTTGTACTCACCGCCACACCGTGTGTCCCTGGGTAGCCTGGCATACCCATCTGCCCCTGTGAACACAGGGACACACAGACAAAACCACGGCATGAAACTGACTAATTCACCTGGACAGCGTGTTTGTGGAATGCATTTAAAACCCGAGCACAGGCTGGACAGAGGCGACGCTGCTGCAGGGTGAATGTACAATGCTGGAGGGACAAGGCACTAAGTATGCAAATGTGCCCTTTTCCATCCTTCCACTTTCCAATAGCTTATCCAGAACAGGACAGCAGGAACTTGGAGCACACACACACACACACACACACACACACACACACACACACACAGGAGGGGGGCAAGATTCAAACCTCCAACCCTGAAGGTACAAGCCAACAGTGCTACCTGTTACAATGATGCAGGAGGAACCCAAGTGCAGAGGAGATGGTTTTATATGAGGAGCTTCTGTCACTAAAATCAGGAACCGAGATGCAGGCAGAAGGTCGACAGCTCAAAACACAGGCAGTCAAAACCAAGACGAGACCCAAAAGGCAAAAACCGAGGCACAGGAAAAAGTTCCAAATCCAGAAACCAGAGAAAACTGAGTCAGGGTCAGAAAAGACAATCGTGCACAGGGAATCTGCTCAGTGGAACAAACAGATTCAATACCTTGCACTGACGTAAGTAGACCGGGGCAATTTAGAGCGACAGGATGATTGTTGACAGCCGTGTTAAAATTCTGGGGATCAGGATGAGAGTACCCCTCTTTGGTCAGGTAAGACTGGTCAGGTGAGGGCGTGACATTACCCACCGCACAACGCCCATAAAATGTTAGACTATGTAACATGTATAATTTAAACTTCATACGAAGACATGGTGGCTGAGAGCTTACCTTGTCTCCCTTTGGGCCTGACACACCTTTCATTCCTGGAGATCCCTTCTCACCTTTTGGCCCCGAGGGGCCCTGGTCTCCCATAGAACCCGCAGATCCATTTTGTCCGACTGGCCCCAGTGGCCCCAGCTGGCCCTGGATGAACACAAAGCCAGTTAAACAGGCGATGAGTTGGGGCTATACACAGTGTTACTTCTGGTCACAGATACACAAATAATATCAGACAATATCCCTGCAATTCATGGTTTTTTAGTATACATGTGATGTAACATATTTTGTACTTATTAATAAATTGTGGAAACATCTCAATAAGTGTGAGAATTACTCTCAGGTACAAATTTGCTGCCTGACCCAGACCAGCTTTATCGATGTCTTAATCACTACCTATCACTTTGTTACCCAGGCAGACTAACCCAAAATTACAGTCTTTCTGAAACAAAATCTCCAAGTCCAAGGGAAAAAAACCATATTTTGTAACATGTCTACCATTTAGAGATCACCGATAATTGAAAAGGAGTGAAGAAAGAAAATATAATTCTAATGATAGCAAGAATGCTTTTCGATGATAATAAATAAGGCAAACTGGATCATAACACACCTCATATAACACAGTCAACAGAACCTGCTTCCATTTACCGACCAAGTAATTACACACCTGGCCCTGGTTTTACACGATATGAGCGTTTCACTGCACTATGAACAGTGTATGTTTGTGTATGTGACATGCAAGGCAATTGACCCCTGCCACTGGATGGTCTGTAGGGAGCTGGACTCAGCCAAAGCATCCACCATCATGACTCAGGCAGCAGAGGGGTCTGCCTGCCCACCACGACCCATCCAACAAATGCCCATAGACAACAATAATGGGTTTAGTCATAACCTTAATGGTGAAAGCCACTCTGGTCCTCTAGATACTTGTTAATCCTTGATAATTGTAAAAGCACCCCCCCCCCAGGCCTGGTTCTAGCTAACCCACCCCTCTTGAGCTTCTGTGGGTAGTTTTGGCAGGATAATCTGAGATGGATATTCTAGGTGTGATATCGGACTGAGACGGTCCCCACCCAGCAGCCACAGAGATACTACGGCCTAAACGTCATCTGAGAAACTTAAAAAGCTTCCGGGGACACTTGGACATAACCACATGACAAACACATAAATATTCAAACACGGTAAACTTTCACATGTACAAAAAAATATTCTGTAGCTGCAGTGGGTAGGTATCAGTCTGGAACAATTCAAATCTCTACTGATTTAAATCTGTTTAGTTCCATAATAAGATCAGTTTAAAATCAACAGAGAGAATGTTCCTTCAAAACGCTTTTCGTGCTCTGTTTACTCTCTCCAAAACAGTACTTTGATGACAGCTTAACTGAGTGAATTTGGTGGATATTGCAATTCTGTCATGCATGAACACAGAGTTGCCTCGGTCAGGAATAGGGGAAATGTGACCCTTTAGAGCCACAGGGTGTCCTGGTTTTCACTGCACCCAACATTTCAATGGTTTAATTGATGGATTTCAACTGGAAACAGACTATTTGTTCACAGGAGTCACAATAAACTTCTCTGGTCTTTGCAGTGGTCAGCAGATCTCCTGCAGTAGAACCACCTCCTCATCCTGTCAGGCCGAGAGTAAGATGGTCCCAGGGGAGAGTAAGTCAAAGGGTAGCTTTCACAACCCCTCCAGTTCATCACACGTTTCACGGCCTAGAAGGAATGTTCCGGAGAGGGCGTCTGTCATAGTGGTGAAAGTATGGTATGTCCGAAAGCATGATAACCTGGAACCAGAAAAGCTACTCTTACCTGTTCCTAACGTCATGTTAATATTACAGAGCAAGGCAAACGCACAGGCAATTAGCCGCCCACATCCGCACGCAAACGTCTAGAAAATATCCAGAGAAGACGAACAAACAGAAGCTGTACATCATCTTGACTGGCCATTCACAGGCACATTTCCTCCTGTAGTGAAGACATTCAGGAAATGTAAAGAGAGTCATATTTGCCTCCGTTTGCGGCTTCCTCCCAGTCTAATTGTTATTGGATTGACTACAAAGACTGTGCCAGACAACAGGAGCCACAGAAAAACAGATCAGGGCATTTAGATCCATGTTACACCTCAGCAAAATGTTGGCAAAGAGGAAAAACTGCTTAGGGTTAGGGTTACTCTACTGTTACTACAGTCTGAATTTAACAATAACCTGGCCAGCTGCTAACCAGTACATCTCACTGCAAAGACACGCTGAGCAGAGTTCGCCCTACGTTTGTTAAACAAATTACAGTATATGAGATCTTTTTGTTTTCTGGAAAAATTTCCAGAAAAAAGTACTGATGAGAACAAAATTTTCCAGTTAATTTACACAGACACTGATTCAAGAATCGTACTGCCATGAGAAGAACTACAAAGCACTCCATTAAAACTCGTTTACTGGCTTTCACAACCTGCATCGCAAAGAGAGCACCCCACGCTGGTTCATCCATCCTCAACACCGTGTTTTCTGCCTGACCATTGAAAACACACCACAGGAAGCAGGTAAACGATGGGACCAGGCTCTGATGATTGGACAGGTGGCTCAAAGACACGGTCAAAAGACTGGGGACTGGAAAACTTGGAACAGGATCCAGGACACGGTCGCTACAGAATGAGGCTGGAATACAAAAGTAAGAGGACCATTACTAGAACCATGAACCCAGAAACAAGATTCCGACCGCGCAAACCCAGAAGCTAGACTGTGTACCAAAGCAAGCGCTCAGTCCTACAGCCCAAGCACACTGACGTGAGTGAGACTTAAACTCAGTCCATGGTGTCACTCATCCTGCACAATAAAAATAAGTTCCCATTAAGAGGAATTTAGTGGATTACCGACCATGGCGATCAGAAGTTGATCAAAGTTTCTGGAATTAAAATACAGGAGGACCACACAACAACCTGAGTGAGCTTTTTAACTTGAATATCTCCTGGACAATTTCTATAGATGTAAACAGTTCATTTCAATCATCTGTATTGGACATAAGTGTTTGTTATGAAACATGGGATGCTGTTATGGTCAGTTTTTGCTCCAAAGCATACTAAAAAATAGAACAAGAAAATCTGCAGTCACACATCCTGAGCTGTGACAAGGCTGATTGAACCTCTCATTTAACACATCACAAATTTCAGAAGAGAAATATTTATGAGTGGGTCGTCTGTGGTTGGTACGGTTTGTTGCGGCTTTGCTATGAGATTAACCACGTCAGACACTGACAGATCATGATTTTTACTGCCTGGTTCAGTGCTTTACCCTCCTAGCTATGCAAGGCAAAAAAACAACCCAGTGTGCTTTGAGTTAATAACTGCAGATATTTTCATATTTTTATATCTGGTGAAAAAAATGCTTCCAGTCATATTGTTCTGCGGTGGATTGCATTTCTTGTATAGCAAATCACCACTCGGACAAAGGCCACAAAAGAGACTATTGCACAGCTGAAAACCAACTAACCCTTGCAAATGCTATTACCCAGAATGCATCTCACTTTCTGTTGGCAAGGCCAAGAAAATCCATGAGCAGACAGATTCCCCAGCTCAATCCATCATAACCCATTAGGCCCTGGGATTTAGAGGAACCCATTGTTCTAAGGTAGGGACGATCCGGGGATGATTTTTCCTGTCACACCACATGGCCCGTGGGCACTGTGATGGGAGCACACAAGGCACACATCAGAGGGTGGGGGGGATCAACAGTTTATTCAGACTTGATAACATCATCCCCCCAAGCCCACCCTTCCCTTTCACTACTGTGGACCATAGCCCAAAAACCGACAAGCAGACGGGAAACAGACAGCCGGCTAAACAAACCATCTCAATGGCTGACTCAGCCATTTTGTAGATGACAGAATTAGCGGTGGGGAATGAGTAACGTTTATGCAGCAGGACAGCATTTGGTGCCGCTGCTTAAAGTCTGGTCCGTCGCTAAATCATACCGATGTCAAAATGAATAAATGAGAAAGATTCACTGGGATTCTCGGATCTAATTCTAAGCTGTTGAAGTGTCACAAGAAATAGCACCGACCAATGAGCAATCCTGGAGAGGACCAACTGAGGCCATAATATTAGGTCATTTTCACGGATGAAATGATCAGTTAGAAAGTGAGTCTGTTGTGATGCGGAGAACGATGGAGTTTCAGCATGGCATGAATAGCGTAGCAACAAAATACTTTAGAGCATGTCTAACCTTGCAAGGTTTGGAAACACTGCTGAAATCATTCTATTACAATCCCTAATTTTGTCATTCTTCAATCAATTTTTCCCTGATATACAGTAAGAGCAGTGAGCTTCAGTCTAGCACTCAGGAGCCAGGATAAAAGGTGACCCAGCCTGAGCAG
The DNA here is from genome assembly GCA_009936485.2 of Gymnarchus niloticus. Taxonomy (NCBI): domain Eukaryota; kingdom Metazoa; phylum Chordata; class Actinopteri; order Osteoglossiformes; family Gymnarchidae; genus Gymnarchus; species Gymnarchus niloticus. The sequence continues at coordinate 14,254 of JAACJT020014303.1, read as the reverse complement.
GCCTCACTCAATGCAGCCTGACAGGAGGGAGGTCTGTCACAGAGGATCTGAAATGAAATAATATTTTATTGGCCATAGTATAGCTGCATAGGAATTCTCAAGTGTTCACATTCTCCATCTTGGTCTCCATGAAAGACACACTAAGGAGAGAGCAAGTAAAGGACTCAGATCCACATCTATGACATGGTCATTCTCTCTGCTGTGGGATTGGAACCAGTGACCTTCTAGGCATGGATGCAGACAGCTAACTCGCAGAGGCACACACCACCAGCCATCACTGCGGTGTCCAAAGTCCCAATGGGCAGATGGTGTGACTCCGGACGTAGCAAAGTTTCTGCAATAGCCTACTTAAGACTGAATGGCGGTTGAACTGCGGTGAAGGAAAATGATATTCCAGAGTTGCAGAGTTATGTGGCAGGTAGTGACTGACCTCATCTCTCTTTATTGAAGGTAAACATCCTGGGTACAAGATGTGTATCTTTCATGGAGCTGATTCACAGGAAGCAGAGTGAGTTTGAGTACTTGTAAAATCCCATAATCCCATACTTGCCATATTTCAGATGATCTGTGTAAGTGTTTGCCAGGCTGATGAAGACACACAGTCACAGTGGTTAGCTAAGTTAAAATGGACTAGTGGGCAGACAGGGTGCCTAAGCAGACAATACCATCATTACATCATGTTTCAGACTTTACCTCCAAAAAGATTCACATGCCTACACAGCTGTGCCGTTGTCCACTGTTACACGTGGACCGTTTTGCACAAACAAACGGGTTTAACTGCATTTCTTAGTGCTAACATTGCAGAGGCCTTGGCCCTGAACTTCCATCACCTACGGTACCAGCAGCACTAAACAAAAAAAAATCTGCCGAAAATTTACGTTCGTGCGAGGCTGGTCTGATAAAGGAAAACTGAATACCCTTGGAAACAACGACATTTGACCTATTTCCTAAATTGTAACACTCCAAGCTCCCGGCAGATTGAAATGCAGAGCTTAGACAATGAGGGCAATTTGGCATTGGTGTATGGTTAATTTCATTTAAAGAGAAGCTCTGTCTGCTCAATACTCAGCGCATATCAAATGATTGCCTTGAGATGAATTTTAAAATTGCTGTGCATCTCTTTATAAGCCAAGATATTAGCTTTCATAGCAGTACATTTAACACTGCAAATGAGCATGAAGCACAATGGGCTGTGACTTTGGTGACCTCATTTCTGAGAGATCTCAGCTCTCTGGAATGAGAACAAAAAAATTTCCTAGAGTTTCTGAGGACTGTGTAATAAATGCCCGTTTATTTTGATAGGGGGCAGCACTGTACTCAGACAGAGCACTCGACTAACAGCCACAAGCCATCCATCGGAGGTAAGGGGAGCGAGAAGGACATACAGAACTGAGAGAGAGGGAGCCGTGAGCCCGGCTACACCTGCATGTCTGAGTAGACCGCTGACACAGAAACAGCGAAGGCTGCCGGACTTTCCCACGGCGCCCCGATGCATGGAATGAAAACATACAAAGACAGAACAAAACCTAAAGGTAAACAGACAGTGCTGGGAACCCAAAGGTCCTTTAGTAAAGTGGATGCTTTCCTCCCCCTGAACCTACTGACCTGAACTGAACTAATCGGATTCTGCATAATGTATATGAAAATACGGTCAAAAGGTCAGCTAGTAAATTATGGATTAAACAGGACTAGACCTACAGTCCAAATGAGCGTGTGTAGACTGAGGTAGATTTAACCCTTTCATGCCCGAATCATGATTTTTAATATTCTTTTCTATTCTACTTTAGGGACTAAAAAAATATTCTGAAGTGATTTTACTCCAGTTGTACTTTTTAAAAAGATGCATGCATTGTTCTGTATGTATTTGACTGCTTCACTGCAAGTAGCACAGACCCAATTACTAATACGTCTGGCCATGAATCACAATTAAAACCTTTGCTCCGTTTGGGCCAACGTCAACTTCAGAGGATTCCATGCGACGTTTAACTTGAAAACAACCCACATGTTAGATAACGAGTTTTTAAATAGCTGTCTACTGTAGTAAGCATGATGCACAAAAGAGTTAATAATCATAATACGTTCCTGAAGCATATTCATATAATAATAATAATAATAATAATAATAATAAGGTGTTCCATACTGTTCTCCATTCTCCAGCATCTCCTACCACTTCCAGCATCAGCCCGGCTTTCATGCAGGCAGATACTCTCCATCTTTCGGTCAGCTTTTCTGTGGTAGGTAGGTTTCACGACATTTCATGGCTCGACAGGTATTTGGGGTAAGCCCATGCTGACCTAAACAAAGATAAATATTTTATTTAGGTCGGTGTGGCGAGGCAGGAGGTTGAGGAAACGTGGCATCAGTTAACAAGGAGTGACCCTTTCTGGTCACAGATGGGAGCTCAGTAAAAACACTAACATCTCCAGCCTCACTTTAATATGATCCACAAGAAGGAGCCACATGGACATAAATAAAGTAGGGCCACTGGAACATTATGCTGAGGGGTAAAGGAGGCAACTGTACATGTAATGAAGGGCACAGCTGTACATAAGAATGGTGATGAACTTATTCATAGGGGGCATGTGCGAACTGAAGATCTGCCACATCACACCTGCCCCAGAAAGCAGAAATACATATGGGTCCTGAGATTTTGATGTGCGCGTGAGGTGTGATTTGGCCGAGATGGGTTTTGTTTTAACAAGTACATTCGCCACATTCCCAGCCTCTCCCACACACAGTTTTACTACACTATCAAACATAGATGGCTGCATAGTCCTCTGTGGGAATCAGAGCTCCTTGTAGCTTTCAGCATACCATCTCAGCGACAGATGCAGCCTGCCAGAGACTAACGATGCTCCTTGAGGTGGAACCCCAGAGCCAAACACAGTCGCTGTGTGGTCCCCAGCTTTAACACTTAAATGCCCCATTGACTATCCTGTCCAAGTCTAGGACTTCTTGCTGACCCCTACAAACCCAGAGCCCACTGATCCAGATGTGTTTTAAACCAGATGGTTTTAATAAGGCATTTTATTTACATTGTACACTTAAGATGAAGCACACTGATCCTCATTTCATCTTTACTTCCTCCAGTTTGTTTCTTCTGCTGCCTGGTGTTTATGAATGAGAGTCTTGGATGGTTCAAGTCATACGGATAAATGAAGGGATAAAGGGATGGACAGAAAACTCTGCAATACATCTCAAAATCATAATTGCAGTCAATAACCATTCTGCAAGTGCTCTGGATCCAGTGACGAGGCTTTCAGCAGTGACGTCTCGAAAATGTCCTCAATATTCCTTGGTTCCACGGACGGGATACACAATATCTCAGACTCTATTTATGCTGCATCCCAATGGCCCCCACATCCAAAGGCCCTGACTGTCCTTAACAAAGCTGAGACGATCATCGCCTCAGAAGCCAAGCCTCATTGGTCTGCACCAATGAGAATGCAAGGAACAACTTATCTTGGACAGGGTTGCTGAGGAGCCTGGAGGCTAACGAGGCAATGGGTATAGCATTGATGAGAAGCCTGTCTGTTGTAAATTAACTAATCAATGCTGGCACTAAATGAGGCTTCAAAACCTGTGATAAGAGGGAGTATCCCAGTCTACCAATCAATGCTGGCTATTGATTGGTAGTAGATAGTCAGCATTGATTGGTAGTTTGGGAAACTCCCAACCACCATGGGTTTTGAAGCTTCATTTAATACCAGCATTGAATGATAGTTGGAAATACGCCTGCCCACCATGGGATCTGAAGCCTCACTATTTCTCTAATCCTCACATCTGCAGAGAGCAGAGCTACAACTCAGAGTCCTCGGAAAAAGAGAAACCGAATGCAGACAAATTACTATCCCGTGCTTAAGCCTGAACGCGAATGGAACAAGGCGTGTAAAGTACAACCTACTGTGTGATTTACTGCCATGTTGGACTGTAAAGGGCACCTTCTTGGGACAGACACCACCTCTAATTCCTGTTTTAGTTACAGGCCCAGTATCTTGAGACATAAAGACTGCAGCTACATCCTGTATGTTGACATCGGACTGGCGTACGCTGTCGTGTGTGCAGATGGAAACACATAAACAGAGCCTCTCATATACACAAAGATGGATACACTTGCAACTAGCTGATAAACTCACACACATACATGCACACAATCAACAAAAACGCAGGTGTGTGAGCACTCAAAAAGGTGCAACATCTCATCGTACCAGCAGGGGGCAGAGTAGTTATAACTACTAGTGAATAGCTGCATGCTTTAAGACCTATATCAAGCCTTCTGGCAGAGCTAAAATGAGGCTTTGCCACTGTCTTTCAGTTCAATACAACAATTAGTAGAGGTTTAAACCTTAAGTGAATTTTCTAATGAAGTTCTCGCTATAACATGAACCAGAATGAATGTATGAACATCGATTAACAGCACTGAAGTCAAAAAGCACGTTCAGACTGAACTAAAGAAACATTCTCCAAGTGAGAAAACAACGGACTAGGTTCACTTCCTTCATGTTGTTCGATTTTGTTTGTTTTGTCCCGTCAAACAGCCCCCTTTGAGCTTGACTACAGCACTGGCAAATGGATTACACCACAGAGGCAACGATCAGGGATGATTTCTGTATAAACATCCATATGTTCAACCACAGAGAGCTCCTGAAATCTTTCACACAGGATGGAGGGGGACAGC
>JAACJT020014220.1:30992-42718 GCA_009936485.2 Gymnarchus niloticus | reverse complement strand
TTTTGACTACTCTCTGGAAGAACCATTGGCTTTTGGAAATCCTACCTGTTCTGGTCTTGACCCTGCCTGTTTTGACTACTCTCTGGAAGAACCATTGGCTTTTGGAAATCCTACCTGTTCTGGTCTTGACCCTGCCTGTTTTGACTCTGATTAAACTGTCTGATTCTGCGATTGGATCCTACGGTGTTCTGAATCATTACAGTAATATCACATAAAAGAGAAACAATCGTATGAAATGTCAACTAAAATCTTATGCCACTGACCAGCATGTAGCTGATCATTGCAGTGTTATTAAGAGCCTACCGTTAATGAGGTCTGGAGTCAGTCTATGAACGGTTCAGGACCACGGAGAGTACCAGTATAGGTGTTTCATATTCTGCTGCAAGTATCGTGCCGGAAAATTAATTCCAGTCCTAATCCTCATCATACAATATCTTCCTCGGTTAAGACGGATTCATTTACAGATAGTAAACTTGTTCATCAAGTTATTTTTAAAGCTCATTGTGCAAGCAAGTATTGTATTAATTAAAAAATTATAAAACATTCAGGCCTCCTGTATGTAAAAATGTTACTGTAGTTTTTGCTTAGCCACACCCAGCCAGACTGCAGAGGTTTAGCACACCTGAAGCCAATCAGCTTATTTTATGATGATTCATCTCTTGTCTTGGATCTAGTAACTTTCTCCATTCGGCACCGGACTGATAACCTCCCACCTGAGTTCTGACCACGGATTTTGGATAACAATTTGGAATATAGACTCAATTGTTCTTCCTGTTACCTTTGCTCATTCTTGTAATCAATCACTGCAGGCAGGATCCGAGTGCAGAAGCGTTATCAAGGAAGGGCAGACAGAAGTCGTTGGAGGTCAGAACACAGGTATCAAAGTCGAATCATGATCCAAAAAGGGGACATTCAAAACATGGTCCAAAATGTACAGCATTCCAGAGTAAATAGCAAAAAGATCCAAAATCACCATCCAGAAAAATCAGAGTCAAATTTTGAAGCACAGGGTCATCCACGAATCAATCTAGGTTAGAAAACTGCACAGGGTGAAACACTCAATACCTCACGATGAGGCAACTGAGCTACTGGGCTTATTTAATGAAACTTAAACAAGGCACAGCTGGGTTAGTGTTCGAGGAGGAGGGGCAAGAGCAGGCTGGGTGTGGCCCGCTGAGTAAGGTTGTGGCTCTTCAACAATGTTCCTGTTTTATGATTACACTTTTGGAAATAAAGACTGGAGCTACTTGGGTCCTCTCTCCTGTCATTACAGGAACAGTCTTCCAGAGTACACATAGCTCAGATGCAATTTAAATATCATCTGTGTTATACATTAATTGTGTTCAGTCAATTCCACAGTGGCAAAATATTATTCCGTACTGGGATGCAGGGTTCAATTCAGACATAATACAAGGAATATCCCCTACTTGTTGTCAACAGTGATTGTTGTATAGTTCTTCCAGTCAGTGACAAGGTCACCTGCAGGGTACCATGTGCCTTGGAGAAAGAAACACAAAGTGGATTGACAGGGATGTGAATAGCATGTAACTTGCTCCCTGTTTCTGAAAAGCCAGCTCAGGACACTCTACTGACATCCAAGTCAAGTTTAGAATACAGAAACATCTAAATTTTTTGTGGCAGAGATTAAAATAAAATATAGAAATTATACAAAAAAAACCCAAAACAAAACAATATTTTGCTCTTTTTTCCCAGCTTGCCTGGATCCCAATAAATATCTCATTTCCTAAATTATCTGTATTTTTACATGTGGTTTGCCTTTGAGAATGAATTAGGAAAGAAGAAAATAATTCTCTTCTAGTATCCATTCAAGAGCATACTCACATGTTCCTTAACATCATCTGGCAAATAGCTACAAAGCAGGAAATGCAACAAAACTTCACAACACCATGGGCTATAAACTGAGTTATCTTTAGAGCACAAACTAATTACATAAATGATGAATTGGTCATTCCTGTACAGGCATCTTCTTAGAAGTGTCTACAGATAATTTCAATATCAAGCTTTTTTTCCCCTCTGTTCTGCATCATCGTCACTTCCTGCAGAACTACTAATTGTATCAAAATGTCAAACGTCGCAACCCGATTATAAAGTGAGACCAAGCACTGACGTCGTCAACATTTCAGCTGAATGCATTTCAACAAGACATTGTATTGAACTTGTGGCAGAATGAATGATTTCCTGCCAGTTTGTGCTAGAAGTTTTCTGTGAGGTTCTTAAAGCAAACAGCACAATAGCAAACTGATTCAATGAGTACTAACAGCACAACTCAGCAGCTGCCTTGGATTTAGGAAGAATTTAACTTGGGTCTGGTATCGGTTAAATTATCATGGAATTAATCATAGAACACTTTTTCTTTAAAAAATAAACTGTGATTGCACAACTAAGTGCCATCCTTTACAGTCAAAAACCACTATCTATGTTGTTTCTATTGTTCATAATTGTTCATAAGTATTCATAATAATATAATAATCATGCATCATATTAAAAGCACAAAGGAAAAATGTTGGTATTTGCATCCCCTTTCTAGTATATAATGTGTATACATTTTTTAAAAAAACAATTATTACTTTGTGCATCGCAGTGGCATTTTGAAAAAGAAGAAAAACATGACTTATTTCATTAGATTTAGCATGACAAATGATTTCCCATAATTTCCTCCCACTGCGGTATCATGCAGGACATCCTCCAAGTGCACAACCTCTTGACCTCTGTAAGGGGCGTAATGCGACTAGGAGGGAACAGACAGCTCTTAAACATGTGAATCATCAAGACTGACGAAAAGTCAGAAATATGAGTCATCGCTTGTCAGCTAAAACTGAATTCTGCAATCAGGTGCTATCGTTGCACTCGCCCCACATACAAGAGGCTTGTATTCAAAGATTATGTGAAGAGGCTGCTGCGTGTAGGAGTGCTGCTTTATGAAAGTTTGTTGTCATGAAAACCGTGCACAAAATTAACTAGCTACCGTTATATCTTGGCAAACTTTACTAACGAGAAATACATATTTTAATGAATGTGATGTCCATCCATCCATCCCATCGTCTAACCACTTATCCTGGTCGGGGTCGGGGGAGGGGGTGGAGCCTATTCCAGGCAGCATATGGCACAAGGCTTAGGTACACCCTGGACAAGATATCACTGTAAAATTTTTATTGTAATATGTAATAAACAGACTATGCGTGATACAGCAAGTCACTAGCAACCGTTATCGCCTCATACCTCCAGGGTAGTGGGCTTCAATCCTGCCTTCACTCTGTGTTTGCATGTGTCATGCGATAGACTGGTATCGCATCCAGGATGGACCCCTGCCGAGAGTCTGGTGCTTGCTATGCTGGAATGAGGGTATTAGCCACACTGTGCATTACAAGATCTACATTCAATATGATGTATCCACTATACACAAGAGTTACACAAGAACAGTAAATAAACATCAGGGCAGTGTTGCCATTAAAGAAACACACAGTGTTTGAAGCACACTGAAATAGTTCCTTAATCAGGACAAATATTTGTTGGTGGAACATTTAAATCATTCCAGAGGTGGTATTAACACTTCAGTCAAGTAATGTTTCCATGACAACTAAACCCTTTGGAAGAAAGTGCTGATACAGAGCAAAGCCTGATAGACAGGAGCAGAAAAACATCATACATACTGAGCATAAAGCCAAATGAACTTTGATTAAAGGTTTATATAAAGGATGAAAATGGATTGGAAAACTTAGATTAATGCTGAATGTCAAAGAAAGAGGAAAACAAACAATTCTTTACTGCAGTTCAGGGGCTTGGCTCATTTATAACAATACATTTTTTTTGCATTAAAAAGGGGTATGTTTCTTATATCACAAAATGAATGTCTGAACAAAACTACAGATTTACAAAACTAAAACTTATCATTAATAAATGTCATCCACTGTTAAACTGACACATTAAATCAACCTATAATATTTTCCCTCTTTTACCAGTCCTATAAACTTATATATTTTTATGTACCTCTCACCCATGGGTACCTCTGAAATTTCGCATCAGTCTCTGAGGGGAAATAAGACAAGTTCACAACTATTCTCTTGCAATTTTTAATGTTTCACCAATAAATGATGGTGGCTGTTCTAATAGAAGAATGTGGGTATAACTTGATCATCACTGTAGCATGACTGAATAAGAAGTTTACCACCATGACAACAGAAAAATGAGGACCCAGTGCACCTCTCAGTGTGTCACTCTGTAAAGCAAGAATAGTGGGTACTGAAAAGGATCATTTATTTATTGGCACCATATCTGGTATTCTTTAAACAGGAACTGGGGTATGGTAGCCATAACATTATTCTCCAGCAGAACTAATATCAATAGCAACATATTTCATTCTGAACCTTCTTTAGAGGGTGTTGAGTGATGTAAAAAACACAAGCAAACAAGCAGGATGCAATAAAACCCCGCTGGGGTGTCTTTATTTGCAGTCTGGACAGCATTAAATAAAAAAAAATAATCTCCATTTGTAAATGAGCGGGAGGCACCAAGCCAACTCCAGCTAAAAAAATGGAAAACAACAAGAAGGAACAGACTTGGCAGGAAAGTCCCTCGACAGCTCTTAGGTGGGCAGTACTGGCCCTTGCTGTGGTCCTGGTCCTACTGGGGGTGGTCATCCCCCGGTGAGTCGGTGGAAAAGAAAGACTTGGGTTGGATGTGCTGTGGTAGCCACCTTGCTTCCCTGCCTCCATCCCCAGGCAGCTTGGTCAGTATTTGTTAAGTGGACTCCTCTGGAGCAGTGGGCACATTCTTCAGCCAGGGAGGGACAATAACAGGTGTTCCTGTCCCTCATGGTCCTGGATCAGGACAGCACTGAGTCCTTGCTCCAATGCGTTGGCCTGCAAGACTTGATGGTTTGACAAAGTCCAGGGTCCAATGCACTTGCTCTGAAGTAAAGGCACATTTCAAAGCTAAAAAGGAGGCTTCCTTGGCCTGACTCCATTGCACTCAGTCTGGTACTCCTCTTTGGGTCAGGTCTGAGAGGTTTACGGCAAATACCCTGGTAGCCCAAGGAAGGTTTATACCTGCTCCATAGCTGTGTATATGGTCCTTAGGAAACAACCTGGACTTCAGGGCAATGATAAAGTATTGGTTCAACACATGAGACTGCAATATCTGGTGCCTGACTGAGAAATTGTGGACTACCTCAATTCCTGACAAAGCTATCCTGCTTGCTGAATCTCTGTCTGTTTATCACACGGACATAACTGTGCAACCACATTCAAATCAAACACTATCATCAAGTTTGCTAACAGCACAGTGGTGGTGCACCGAGTCTCCAATAATGATGACAGGCTTACTGCAGCATACACAAAAGATACCTTTGGTCAAGCTGCTGCACCAGTTGACTCATATGGGCTTCAAAGGGTTAAAATAGGGAATATCCAGAGTGGAACATCTAATCACTCAACTGCTGGGTGGCTCTGACTTGGGACTGTCCAGTCTGGACCAGGATCTCCGCTTTGAGGCTGTTGTAGTCCTCCAGCTCTCACCAGAGCAGGGAATGGTAGATGATTGGTAGTGGTTCATTCCCACTCCTAGCAAGGGAGCCAGGATCCACACGGACTCCTGACAGGGCCAACACTCCTTCTCAGCCATTCAATTAAACACGGGAAAGTAGGCTTTGATGTCACTGGAGTCTGCATCACAGACGACCTGACTTGAAACACCAACAATAGCTCTGTCATGACAAAGGCACGTCAGCACATCTACCACATCAGATGGCATTGGAAGGAGACAGTTTGGTTATCAATTTGCTAGACATTAAGCCTGAAGTCCCTGGTAGGCCCACCATCCATGCCAAGAGGCAGCACCAGTAGGTTATGGGTGACCACCCCTAAGCTGTCCACCAGTGGTCCAGATGGCATTTATTCCTCAAGGCACTTACATTCTTCACCAGCGTAGCAGGATGTGGGGTGAGCAGCACTAAACTTGGTTCCCTTGTGACCAAGAAGGAGAAACAACAGCAAATCACAACCAACGAAAAAAAACAACCAGAGCGAATAAATTTGCGGAAGGAAAGTCCCCAGACAGTACTTAGGTGGACAGCTCAGACCTATCTTGTGGCCCTGAGGTGGAGCCGGGAGGCAGAGATGATGGTCCAATCAGGGCAGTCATCCTCCACTGAGTCTGTGGGAGAGAAAACATTGTAATTCTGATGGTTGTGCGCTTTGTGGTAGTAGTACCTCATGTTCCTGCACTCTTTCTCCTCTGGAGGATATTGATTATATCCATCCTGGGGGGGCACAGCCTGTGATTGTTAAGTGGATTCCTCTAGTGGAGTGGAAACATTCCTCCTGCGGATTTTCGTGTGTGATAGTTTTCCCATGCTGCCCGTTGTCCAATTGCGTGATGCTGATCCAGCGCAGTGCATCGACCCACCACAAGGGTATTTTAAATAAGATAAGTGATAGCAATCAGCTATGTGAAAAACTCAAACAGGAATGTGGCTCCTTTACGTTGACTAAGAAAGACAGCAGACAGGAGTGTTAAATGCAGAAGTGGGAAAAATCTCTGGGACAAAAACTTTGCATTTTCAGCCTTTTGCTATATGGTCTATAATGTATCCTGCTAGCATGCAAATGGTTTCGAAAAGGGACTTCACCCTCCACTGTGGTGGTGCCTTTCATTTCTAACTGAAATGAGTTACTCTTTAATAATAACCAGTATACCAACACAATAAAACACTGTAAATTTACTTTATACAAAATAATAAGAAATATGGCCATGTGAATGAACAGAAAAAGAGGAAAAGACGGCCAAGCCGAGCTGGTCAGATTAAGCCAGTGTGTTGAAAAGGTTCAACAAATTTAATAAGAAAAAAGTCGGCAATGGTTTAAACTAAGGCTTGGTGCCACAGCAGTTTGTTGATTTAAAGTGTCCTGAAAGGTCATTCCGGGACCCACCACCTGATTTTAAGATTATCCTCATATACTGTACCTTTTCCAGTTTACAAATCATAAAAAATCAACTATGTTCTAAGAGCCATTATGTCATCAATACCTGTTTTTATAGTGACTGTTAAATACACAGAAGTAATGGTCAGTTTTATTATTAGAGTATTTTGCTAAAGTGTTTATAAATGTTTCATATCTTTATGATGGATGTTCATCATTGTGCTGAACCTAAACGGTGCTTGGAACTTTAAACAGACCTGAAAACCATTCCTTCTATTTCTGGTAAACTCTTGTTCACTCATAGTCCATCCATTTTGAGCAGAAATTAGAACTTCTAACAGGGCCTAATTAGAACCAGATTGGTTATATGCTAATAAAACGTACACTTTGCAATAATTACTTTTATATTGACTGAATGTATCCATTTCCCTAATTATCATTGTGCTACTTCTTTTCAAACCTAGGTTTTGTCTACTAAAGGTATCAGTTAGGCAGAGCATTCTTCAACCCCTCTCTCTCTCTTTCTCTCTCTCTCTCTGTGAGAGGGTAGAGGAGGAGCCACGGAACATTCTACGGCAGGGATACCTAGCATGACTTTTTAAGGTTTTTCTCAACTACATTTTCAAGTTGAGAAATGACTCTACTGAACATGCTCTAGAAAAACCCAACATAGGATCACTGTGATAGTGATCATTATGAAAACTACTTGAAATTCTGCTTTTATGACCTGGAAATAGATCAACTTTCTTTTTATGGTCTGTTGCTTGCAATCATTGAGGAGGATGTAATTCGGATTTGTATTGGAATCTCAGAGAATACATCTTTGGTACATACTTATGATACAAGTTCTCACCACCACAGCAAACAGCCTCCAATTTCAAATAAATTATGTAATAGTTTGGCAATGTATCCACTATGTATAATTTTCACATGTAGGTCCACTGGAACAGAAAAAATATATTTCCACAAAACCACATCTTTTTGTTCAGTTGAAAGTATCAACTAAAGTTCAGTGCAAATCCAAGAACATAAGGTCGACGTTTACAACACTGTTAAATACATCATTATTTCAAGTACATCCACACATTCAAGCTGTTTGTCCAGGGACATATTTGCAGTACTGCATACAGCAGAAACAATACCAGCATTTCAATGATATAAAGGCTATATTTCATACTAACACTGACTAAGTATGCTGGAAAAACAGGTCAGAATGTTTGTCAATTACCAGCATCACAATTACGGTCATAATGATTTGCATAACTGTAATTACATTTAAATCAACTGTAAACCTCTAAAGAGTGTTGTCTTGGCATACAGCGGCATGGAAACACAACGTAATGAGCACACCTGATACAGCCTCATCTCGTTTGGGATTCTAGTTAGCGAATATGGATTTCAAGATGGCCGTCCAAGAGGAGGAGAACACTTTGGTGTGTTTATCCCAAAATGTTGTTTCATAACTGAGTCTGGAGTAATTATCTGATTCTAAAGTTTACAATTCTGAAAACATTTAATTATATGTTGTTTAATTAATAAAAGTGTATGAGCTGAACACTCTGTATATGGTTTCTGCCTGGCCAGAACAACAGACCGTAGGGACTATGAGCATGTATGAGTCGATAGTTCATAAGTAACACTACAACACACATTACAATAGATGATGTATCTGAAATGATCTCAGCCTAAAGTATTTTCCTATGTATGGTGAGGAGCACTGATTAGAATGTACCTCTTATTTTTACCCCATTGTCTTGCATATTTTGTAGTCAAAATACACCTTATGTTCTAAACATGAATAAATCAAAGGTACAATGCTGTACTGCAAACTGATCTAACGACTTACAATTTAAAAGCATAACAACAGCTGCTAATGGTATCCTCAAGGCAAATTAAAAGTTCAACCAACACATAAGTGTCAAGTAATGCTATTCCTGTCCTTGTTATGACCAGCAGCAGAGGAGAGAGTACTCAGTATGCTGTCCAATCTGCAGTATACATTTTAAAAACCACAATCCACAATAGCCAAAAGACAGCCATTGCTCGTTTTATTATGGGCCAGTGCAAGCTGAGGCCAGGAAAGTACCTGTTTTATGGGGCAACTCTGTTTGCTCTGTTCTCATGTCACGTTCAGGTGGTCAAGACCAGGAACTTGCAAAGGTATCTTGTATTAGCAATTACAGTCTGGCATTTATAACAAAACAAACAAAATTCAAGAGGAGGGGGGTCAAACGTCAAATAAACAACGGCAGAAAGAGGCCCCATTTTTCATGGGAATGCTCTCTGTGTTACTCCTGTACAGCTTATTACATTTTACCAGGTGTGTTATGCCTGAAGATGGTTGAGCCTGCCTTGGAATAAAACACCCCTAAGCCTGTGACATTGCAAGAAACAATGCTAAGATAAAATACTAAAGACATTTCATTTTAGGAAAATGATTTAAAAGAAGACTGTAAGCACACAGAAAATTGTATTGACACTTGTTTGTATAATACTTCATCCCTTGCAAAATGGTCTACTTTTCTTAAGTGGTAAATCATGTCAAGTCTCACTAAATATATGCACATGTATTTTAATTGGACATGGTCTATTCAGGCTTGTTTTGGTCATGCTAAAGTTAGCGAAGGTTGCTAAGTCTGTCATTCCATTTATTCCATCCTTTTCACTGGGTTTATTTTCACCTATTCTTTTTGACTATTTTAAAACATTCATCCTTGCTACTTCAACATTATGGCTAATTATCAATGATCAGTCAAGCAGCCAAATACTGCTGTTTTGCTGCACTCAATAGGAGCCTTTATAATTCACTCAGAATACTAATGCTTTGAGCACTGAACTTGATTAGCTCAATGAAGACTCGGAAAATTAAACAAGATATAGAGGACTGCAGCATATAATACTGAACTTCTGTAAAATTCATACATTTTTACTAATTCATCCATGTAATAACTCAAAAATCCATCACAATCCTTCACAATATAAGTACTCTGCTAGTTTGAGAAGAGCTGAAGCTTTGAACAGCTGTAAACATAAGTAATAAAGATAGAAAAATGAAGGAGATACTAGGACTGAACACAAATTAATTGGTTATATTTTTGTATTTTTAATGAAGATAATAAAGATATTTACATGCCAGTAAAGCTTATGTGAATCTGCAAACATTAAAGACAAACTACAAGACCATATCCCTTACTAATCTATACTGCAGCCATGGAAACTTCATTTGTCTTTCCAAATCACTTACATTCCTAAAAATTATGTATGCATTGCTATCTAAATAACCCAAATGTCTCTCATGCCTCTTTCTCAGTGATTTACAGACATGGTCAACACTGTTTCACTGACAATATTTACAAATGGTAATTTGCTGGCTTATCCCAGTGCAAGGCATCAAATAAAATTAATATTAAGATTTTTTCTATTTTAAAAGGATCACCCAGTAATTATGCAAACAGGGCAAATATGAAACTACAATCTATAATAGGAATTTCTTCTATAGTTTTTAAGCTTCATTGTCATTGTAGTAAAATGCATTTCTGTATTCTGTAGTTTGGAAAAATATCTTCATAGCCATCAAATTCATTGTAAGAAGTGTATGAATATTTCATAATTTTTAAATGTCATACTCTAGAAATGTGACTGTTACATTCGTGCCGCCTGGGACTTAATTCAAACCGGATGTTCCTGGCTTGATATGTAGTGTGGTTGTTTGGGAGTTTGTCTTGTTGATCTTGGGAGTACAAGACTTTGTGTTCCCATCTGGTCCATCCCATGTGAATGTTTGAGATTTTAGTTTACCAATCTGTTTGTTTGCCATTTTCCCTTTAATAATATGTCTTGGTATTTGTTCCCCTATTTGTCTGGTCTGGAATCTCTCATCCATTTAGCGTTCTCAATTTCTTATTTTTAGTGAAGTCTGTCTGAGTGAGCCATGGACCACAGAGGAGAGACCTTGACCGCATGGATGGGACAATCTTGGTTGGGGTGCTTTACATCAATGTTATATCTGAGTTTATGAAAATAAAACTAGTCTCAGACTCCCAATTTTGACAGTGATATTTAAACACCACCATCAAGCAAAATTGCAGTACGTTATGAAAGAAAGAGGAGAGGTACACAAAATGTGGAAAGTAGACGTTGGGTTAAAATTATAGGCAATGAGCAAAGCTTTATGAATACATTTACAACTTTTACATAACTTATTGAAAATGAATGTGTACTTCCATTGAAACCCACCATTGAAACTTCAAAGGATGCCCTTGGCTGTTTAAGATGACAATGGAGCACGTTGGGAATTCTTATCTTCACTTTCATTGTACTACATTGTGAACATTCAAAATAAGATGCTACACTATTAGCTCCAGCTGATGTTCTGTCAGATTACACTTTGTGTTTTGCTCAGTGGCAAGAAAAATTGCTGGTATATACTTACTATCAGTTTATCTGCTTTAGTCGGTATCAATGACATTCTAAGAGGACTGGATATAATTTCAGCAGATAAGGTTCATCCATGTCTCTCTCCTGCTTTGTGTCAAGGATGAGAGATTAGAAAAGTGCTCCAGTGAAGGGAATAAAAGCAATGCTTTCCAGGTGAAAACTAAAAGTGATTAACACTCATACTATGTACTCATTCTAAAAATTCTAATTACAGTTGTGGGAATGAACTGGGAGATTATGGGTCATGGGAGTGGCATTGACCTGGCATTCAGGTTACTGAGCATGAAAATAAACAGGCCACAATAACCACTGCTGAGGAGATAGAGGAAAAAGTCAACATGAACACTGTCA
>JAACJT020014220.1:0-30892 GCA_009936485.2 Gymnarchus niloticus | reverse complement strand
CTTCACTGTCACTCCCAAGGTGGCCAAACACAAGTCAACATGAACACTGTCACTTCACTGTCACTCCCAAGGTGGCCAAACACAAGTCAACATGAACACTGTCACTTCACTGTCACTCCCAAGGTGGCCGAAGACTACCTCCTGTCTCCCCATATGCTCGCAATAAGTAATTTTTCTGAAAAATTGGATACTCAAAGAATAAAGTTCTTCAAACTCTCATGAACCAATATTACATCATATCTCAGTACTCCTCCAACTACTT
Source organism: Gymnarchus niloticus (assembly GCA_009936485.2). NCBI lineage: Eukaryota > Metazoa > Chordata > Actinopteri > Osteoglossiformes > Gymnarchidae > Gymnarchus > Gymnarchus niloticus. Next base: position 30,630 of record JAACJT020014220.1, on the reverse strand, counting down.
CTTGCTACAGTAGATATGAGGCTTTCAGGATGATGATGAACTTTATGATCCTGAAGGACATTACAGGCGTTACAGTGAATTGAAACTGGACACATAAGAGGACATGATACAGATAGATACTCACATGACCAAAGAACAGTGTCAGACCCTCACTAAGCCAGATGCACCCAGCCTGCTCCTGTTCCACCTCTCTGGAATGCTAACCCATCAGCAACTCATCCAATAACTCTTTAAGCATTGCAGTTTCCTCTTTGTGTCGTATGTTTCCATGCATACTGAGCATTTTCATCTACTTTCATCTACCCTAACCTTCTTTTCCTGTTTCTGTGCTTTCTGTCTCATGTATTGGATTTGGTACCATTACCCTGGTTTTTGGCATTCTTACCTTGGATCATGTTTTGGATTTTAACTTACGGATTTGCAATTTGGCTTCGGAAAGCGTTTGTTCATTACTGGCTCAACGACTTCTGGCTCCATTTACTGACTCTGTCCCAGACCTTGTCAACAAACTTCAGAATTCAGCACTTAGATCCTGTCTGAAGTCGAATTCTCACAGGCAGGGTTTGCAAAAAAAAAAAAAAAAAAAAAATGACAGCCTACACAGTATAAATGAGGTCAGGTGAAAGTTACATTGTGGAGTCTGCTGGCAGCCATCACTCCCAGGAACAGTGTAAGTGAAAGAATTTATTGCTGAGTCTGGAAAGGACTCACAGTGGGTGTGATTCAGTTTTAATGATACTAAGTAGCTGGGTAATTGCCCTTTCCTGTACACCTGCTTCTAGGAAGCCAGGCATTCCCAAATCAAAAGCAGCCTTTCTCATCATTTAGTCTACCTTATTTGCCTCTGTGGTAGTAATGCTAGTGCCACAGAATACTAAAGTATAGAAGATCACACCAGTTACAACAGGGACTTCCATACCAGAACAGAATCAAAGCCTTCTCAGGAAACAGAGCTGACTCATGCCCTTCTTGTTTACAGTCAATGTACACCTTGGTACCAATAAGTGTCCACTATCTCCAAGGCATCTCCATTAACAGTGATTGAGATCAAGGGTGGCGTTGGTCCTGCTGAAGTCCACCACCATCTTTTAGGTTTTACCAGTGTTGAGCTGCAGCTTGTTTTGCTTGCACTGCTCAATAAAGTCCTGCACCAAGCTCCTGTATTCCCTTTCCTCTTCATCCCTTACAGGCCCCACTACTGCCAGGTGATCTGAGAACGTCTTGTAGATGACAACTCGGCGTTGCATCTGAAGTCCGATGTATAAAGGGTGAACAGGAAGTGTGCCAAGAATGTTCCATGTGGGGCTCTCGTGTTACTCACTGCCATGTCTGAAATACAACCCTGAAGCCAAACAAGCTGTGGTCTGGCAGTCAGGTAATCTATAATCCAGGTAATCCATAATCCAAGCATGTATATTTAAGGCAAACTATTAATTTACTCAGCTGAATCCAGAATAATTTAAAGCCCTTGACTCAGCTATGAGGAATACTATAAAAACCCTTAATATGAGCTATCCCAATACAATGAAATGAAAACACAATTAAGCTGCAAGAATTCTCAGATGATGTACTGAAAAATATTACTATTGAATGCAAAAAAGTGCACAAAAATTTAAATTCTGATAATGAAATGTCTTAGGTTTGTACACAGATGACCATCACATCAGGCCAAGCCTTCCATACCGAGCCAGCAGTAAAGTGGTTTTCACAGCCCAACCATTAAACATGTTAATGGTTTTATGCCCAATGATATGCCAAAATTGTAGTACTGAGTCATCACAACTGAAAAATGTTTGATGTGGTGGCAGATTCCACTGAAAATTATAAGATTTTTTATTGATATAATCGTTTAAATACATGTCAAATATTACTAAGCTGTATCACATGTATATTAGAAAAAGCACATTGAGACATTCATTTGCTATTTCTGAAACTTCTAAATAAAATAAAATTAGAGATAACGTCCATTTAATTAAAACAGAGATTATTCAAGATTTTTAATTATAAGGCTGCCTCTAAATTATGTTTATTACACAAGCTATTCTTATATTGTTTAACATGCAATAATTACCTCGATATAATTGCATTACAGTTCTGGGGGAAAAAGAAAACCTATGACACCAAACCAAGTTTTACTGTGGTAATTAATCAGAAGTTCCCAAGGCTTAGTGCTCAGCCAATTAAACCATCTAAAATTCCACTGTATCTAAAATGGCACGAACAGTAGTGCTAATTTTATGGTTTCACACTTTGTTTTCCTAGCTCTCAGTAACACGTGTCACATCCTGGAGTACAAAGCTTCATAGACTGAAAATTGCTCCCAGCACAGGGGAATAGGAAACAAACCCTCCCCACCAACCAAGCATATTAATTTCAGTGTCACACTACAGCTAAAACAATGCAATAGCAGTTACACAGACTCATTATTCAGGTAAGCCTGCAAACTGTAAGCACTTAGAATTAAATGTGATCACTGTGTTGAAAATACCAACAAGGCCAGCCAAAAACAATTTGCTTAATGTGAACCAAGCTGGTATTTTTTGGTGTTGTGGTGTCATACATTGGCCTATACGGCCCCCTCAAGTATCGTTTTCAGTTTCTGAAGATTCTCCTTAAAGGGCTATTGAGAGATACGTATCAGCCTTCTAATTGTATGTTGTTGGACTGGAGCATCCAGAGGAAATGCATACAACATGGAGAGAGCATGCAGACTTCAGAGGCACAGAGCAGAGGGAAGATATGAACCCCTCAACCTTGGAGGCATGAGACGACAGCGCTACCCATGGATCCAGCCATAATTTAATTTCATAGACGTTAAATTGCTTGAGCCACCACAAGCTAAATTGTTCCAGGGAAAACACTTGTCAACAGATCACTATCTCAGACATTGTGGCAGTTCATCATATTGCAACTCCCGTCTGCACGGACAAAGATATTTGTCCTTTAAAACACCTACATTATGGCCCTTTTATACAGAGGTATAACATGTTGCCAATGCGCACTTGTGTGCTTCCGTCAGCCTCGTGGGGAGTTATGTGCATGGGCTCAGCACATTTGATTTTCAAGCTCTGTCTGTGAGCTCTGTATTCATCTACTATTTCTAGTGTCACAACTGAGCATTTCAGATGCTTCTAGATGCCTACTGCCATGTACTTGTTCAATCCTGCCATCTCCGTGTCACACACCTCACCAAAGTTTGACAACATTACCTCGCCCCTTTTTGAAGCCATCCTATCTTGTCTATCTTGCATGACTGGAGAATAGATGCAGAGTAATGATTTTGCAGTTGGCTTGTGCAAATTGCTTTGAGCATGCCCAATGAGCTCCATTGTCGAGAGCCGTTTCAAGGCCTATCTTGAGCACCATAGGTCTTATTTTTAAATAAAAATGTAACAACAGTCTGACAACTGGAACATTGTTTGCCAGCTTTGATACATTTACTTTGAAATATTTGCTTTTCCACACACTGCTCACAGTTCTCAGGGCAAATTATTTGGTAACACTCACAAATTCTGTTTCCCCAATCATTTTAGAGACTCATATATTGAACTGCATACACTTAGGCAAGGCTGATCATAAGAACCTTTGGTGATGAATACGTCCCTTTTGTCATTAGAAGACAGACCCCAGAGCAACAGCAAATAGATCAAAGATGGTTCCATAATGCAATAGGGAGGCTGTTTTTATGCTATGTTGACTCCGTCTTAATAAACATCACTAATCAAATTTATTTTGGCATTTCATCATATTCCCCTACCATTACAAAACCTTCAGAGACTACAGTGATCTTTGTAATTTGCTGTAGTAGTTTTTGTCACCTTTTATGGTAAGAAAGATCACTGAAAGCACAGGTTTCTTGCTGAGGTAAAGCATTTAGACTTTAAAATAAAGAGCAGTTTAGTCCCAGGTCAAGTGAAATGTTTCACCAATCCAGTGCATAATGTTACTGCCCCAACCAATACCACAAATCTTAAAAGTATTGAGCAAGACACAAACAGTGGCAGCTGCAGTACTTTAGGTTGCTATAGTACAACAGCACGCCTGAAACCACCGGGGATTCAGTACTCGATACAAAGAGACAGCCAGTATAAACCGCCATTTACATTAGAAGTTTGGGGACGACCCCCATCGCCTGAGGAACAAAGCAATACGTTCCATTCTTCAATTTGCTGTGAACAGATGGTGTACAAATGTTGTGGTAACAGCATTATTAATTTTGAAACTAAAAGCCACCCTCATACTGGGTTTCTGGGTAGGAAAAGCGCTTTATGCGACTCCTCGGTGGGTGGAGGTGGGGGGACAGACTTTGGAACCAAAATACACCTGAGATATATACAAATCCTATATATTTCCATAAAGTAATGTAGAGTAGCCTGAGGAATTTCTCAGCATTGCTGCCTAATAATTTCAAGCTGCTGTTCTATTGCTGATACATTAATGATTCCAGTGTTAGCAGGCACAAAGCCATAAGAATAGTTACACAAACATCTGTAAACTTACACTGCTGGATATTTCACTGTAACAATGGAGGTCAGCTAGATTCCCTCAAGGAAGGTACTAAGGCACGACCCTTCTATAATGAATGAACAGGGAGAGGACCCAAGTGCAGGACCAAAAGGCTTATTTCCAGAAATGAAGTCCAAAAACAAGCAAAGGGTCAAAAGGGAAGATATAAACAACACTAGATCTCGATCCATCACCGTAGTCCAAACAGTGGCAGAAAGTTGTAAAGTTAATCCAGGAAGTGCAGGGCAAGCGGCCAAATCTAAACCACTAGATAATGCAGAAGAAAACCAGAAGAGCAAACATGAGTCATACACTGAGGTCGAACCATGAACCAATAGGTCACTAAAGGTTGACCACACAACCAGTGCTTTAAATCCATGCTGGCTAATGAGCTGGTGTGCCTAGTGTTCAGGGGAAATGGATGGCTGATACGCTGCTGAAGGTGAGTGTGACTCTATCCTAGGTTAATGGGTTGTACATTTCCTTACATTACTAAGCTATCTGTAACCCCCCCCCCCCACCACCACCAGTTTTACTTACGATTTTAGTTAGCATTTAGTTCTTTTCAAAAAAGAAATACATAACAGTTCTTCAGTTTCACGGGAATTCAGATGATCTGAAGCAGCATATTAACTGGTGATATCCACCCAACACATGCTGTGTGTCTACATTCCCTTTGTGGAGGCACCCCATGTAAACAAGGTAGCACAGCAAGCGAGGTGTTTCTCAACAGCAATGTGCTTCTCCAAATTATCTGGGGCAAATACCTGTTTCTCTTTAAGAAATGGTAACAATTCATAGTCACCTGATCAGTAAATATCCTTTAAACTGCTTTCGTATTTTGCTTTCCAAATGGGAAAGTCGTGCAGAAGGACTCGTGACTGGCGATGGTCGTGCTGTGAGTTACACATCTGCTGCTCGTAAGGTTGCAGGTGCTTCAGAGTAGAAATTGTCTGAAAGGCACTTTGCAAATTGCATTGATCTCTCTGAAGACCTGCTGTACACCTGCATCGCATTCAAATGTATATACCTTTGCGACGGTGGTGTCCCATGCTGAGATAAGCAGAGAGGCAGCTCCTCCCGCAGCTACGTGCAAGGAAGTCAGAGTACCCCTCCCCCTGCTTTTATGACCAATTACAGGTATGCATAATTCCATCTAAGTCTCCCTACTCTCATTAAAGACAGATTTGTTTATGGTCCAACAAGATACCATACGACACTGATACCAAATTCAGTTCCCATTACTATACTGCCACTTGGTAATAAATAAGAGGACCTACAGAGTAATACAGCTTGGCACTGCACCTTGGAGAGTCAGAAGTACATCCTGTTGACCCCCAACAGTGGAGAGAACTACCACTGCAGACAGTGCCATGGCCTTCATAGTGAGGTACACATGATTTCTTAGACGGTATTAGTGAAGGCAGCAAAGCACTGGCACACTCATCCTTCTCTTTGAAAGAAGAAGAGATCAATGCATGGACTGCTTGAAATTCACATTTATCCTCCAAAGACCTTGGAGGATAAGTAGCCAGCACACTTTTCTTAAATAAGAAACACATGACAGTGAATATTTCTAGTACATGTAATGCAGAAATATTCATAGTTTCATTTCTCTGATGTAGGGTAAGCAGCTTATTTATCAACAATAGCAAAATGAGAGGTCCAGGTAAGCCTGCCAGGTGTAAATAAGCCCCCTGGTGGATAGGTAGCTCAGCTGATGCTTTCCTGGGGTGGAGGTGACGGTCCTGCTCATGGCAGAAGTCCAGTGGTGATTATGTGGAAGAAAAGGACCAATGTGTCTTGTAAAAGGTGCGCGGTCTGTTTAAGAGTGGGATTTACCTTTGTGCACTTTCCACTGTCCAGACAGCGTTGATTCCTCTTATATGCCTCCCGGGGCAGATTGGCCGTTAATTGTTAATTTCATTCCTCTGTGGAGGTGTACGCATCCCTCCTGAGTATTTTCCCACGTGGATGGTTCTCCCGTGGCGTTCCATCCTTCACACAGCATATGGCAATCAAGTAGAAGGCTGTTATGGAAAAGCCTTACATTTTTAAAACTTTATACAGCTTACCAGCTGTATTCAGTGTACCTGGAGGAGTATACAGCCTTGGTGACTGGCTATATCAGCAAAGGCATCGAGGATGTCACCGTCACTACGGTTCTCATTACCCAAGCAAACCATAAATCCTAGTTCTCTGCGGAAGTGTGTGGAGTGATGAAAGCTGGGGATGCTGCCATTAAAGCTGTCAAGAAAGAGTCCCTCTGCTTAGGACGAGCCAAACTGTCTCAGGCCATCAAAGTAACAAGACTCATATACGCAAAGGAAATTCATGGCCAATTCATGGATTCCAGACACCCGGCGTTTGTGGCAGAGAACGCAAAAGATCACTGACTACAAACCAGCACCACGCATTTGTAGCAATGAGGCCACGTTACCACATGCTCTGAATGTTGTTTATGCATGCTTTGTGACAAAAAACAGAGAGCTCATGAGGAAGACCAACTTTGGACAGACTTTTGTCTGTCCAAAGCTGACGTTAGGAAGACTCTATGCAGAGTTAACCCATGGAAAGCTGCTGAACCAGACAATAATCCAGGACAGGTGGTCAGAGAATGTGCTGTCCAGCTTTATGACATTCTCACAAACATTTCTAAAATACTCCTTATCACGGCAGTGGTACCTACCTTACCTCAGAGCAACTAGGATAATCTCAGTGCCAAACAAGTCAACAGTATCCTGTTTAACTGACTAGCGTCCTGCCTCACTCGCACCAATCATCACAGAGTGCTTCGAGAGGCTAGTACTGAGGCATATGAAAGACCAACCCCCAGAAAATTTGAGCCCAGTACAATTTTTCTCAAGCAGAACCAATAATAATGCCACCTCAACTGCCCTCCACCCCCCTCTGTAAGTAGACTCTGGACTTCCTGTCTGACAAGCTGCAGTTTTTGTCACTATTGGAGCAAACATCTCCAGGGTCACCAGACTGAGTACTGGCACACCCCTCCCAAGGTAGTGTGCTCACCCCACTGATGTTTACTTGCTGACTTATTACTGTGTGGCCCAGCACAGTTCAAACTACATCCACAAGTTCACTGATGATGTAACAGCAGTGGTGCTCATCAGCAAATGCAATGAGTCTGCATACGGAGCAGAAGTCAAATGGCTGGTAGACTGGTATAGAGAAAGCAATCTATCTCTAAATGTTGAAAAGACAAAAGAGAAATGAACATATATGACTTTACTAGACAGACGGGAGATAGCATCAAGTTCCTGGGAGTACACATGGATGAGGAACCTCACCAGGACACTCAACACCACACCCATCACCAGAACATCCCAGCAGCACCTCCACTTTCTGCGGAGACTGAAGAAGGCAAACCTCCCTCCTCCGATCATTCGAATCTTCTACAGAGGAACCAGAAAGAGCATCCAGTGCAGCTGCATCACTGTCTGGTGCGGAAAGTGCGATGCTGCAGATCACAGGTCTCTACAGCAGATAGTGAGAACAGCTGAGAGGATCATTGGAGTTTCTCAGAGAATAGAATATAAAACCAAAATTGCACAGCGTTACTGCATGTGAAGTTCTAACCAAAGATAAAGATAAAAAAAATAAAAAATTTACGGAAATAGTGGAACCTAAAATCTGCCCATGACCAAACCTGGATTATGGGCCTTGTCTGTGGGGCCTCAAATTGCCAAAGGAATCTGAACACCAAGGCTCTGGAGTATGGGGGGTAGCCTTCAAAGATATAGTCTCAGTGGCCTTGCGAGCCCATGATCCAGCCTAGCCCATGACTGCACTTTTCATGGACTCATATGTAACAGCAGTTCTTTTACATTGAGATAGAAAAACAGCTAATTTAATTAGAAAAGCTCCTGACTATCACATCCCTCCTTTGCCATAAAGCTGTGTGTTTGAAAGCCACAACCCTTCTGGATTCATCATAAAAGTCTTAGTTAACCATAGTGAAAAGGTATTTTTCAGTTTCATGCCTCCTTTTGATTTGTTGCTCTTTGGCACAGTGTGTTTGAACAATAAGATCAGCTTACTTCCATTAGAAGCCATATTCCACTTCTAGATAAATGTCATGTAAAACCTGAGCTGTACAGAGTAGTTTAATACATTCAAAGCAAAAACATCTGGGCAAGACAAATTGTACTTATGCGCTTCATGGGTCTGAGGATTTCTTAACTGGACGAATGTGCATCATGACCTCATCACTTCTAATATTAGTCTGAAAAAATGGAAGGATGAATTACAAATTATACAGAAACCCAAGGTCAATTATGAATATCATTTTCATCCTACTCAACATTCTGGACAAGCACCAGCTGTAAACCGGAGTTTTGTTGCTTTCACAAAGTTATAAAAAAAGTTCCACTTCCGAAAATTACCTGTTATAAAATGCACCAGCTCTGCTTAATTTTAACTATGACTTTGTCAGGATAAGTAATGTCAGAATCCTACTATGACAACAAAAGACAATCTATGGTCTCATTATAGGCACAATAGATGGAAAGGTAGGAAAGGGTAGAAATAAATATTTTATAGGGCCCATGAAAAAACATCAATAACATAATTCCACTTTCAGTGCAATGTATATTCAAAGAATATATGTAAAGTCTAGTTTTGGTACTTTAACCCTCTAAAGCCCCTCAAAAATAAGAATTAATGGATCAGATGGAATAATGTGGTTAATGAATGAAGGTTCGTGTTTACCACAGGCACAAATAAAAGCAAAATTTCAAACAGAAATTAAATAACACAGAATATTAACAACAAACAATCTTGTTACACAGGCATCTTACCTAAGCTTTATCATCTAGAGATTGGTTTTGGGTTATTATGCAAAAAAACCTCAAATTTATAGTTGAATTTATTGAAATGAAATGACAACTTTAACTCTTCCTTGAAGTGTTGTTTGTGGACCAGTATAGCATATGGCAGTGTAAAATTTGAATGTGGACAATGCAAACTGTACCTCTCATTTCATATGAGTTCTCAGCATTGCCTTTGATATTGGACCATTTCTGCTGAGGTCTATCGTGCAGAGTCATGGTGAGGCCCAGAGTCTATACCAGGCAGCCCTGGCCACAAAGTTGGGGACCCATCACAGGGCAGCTATGCCAAATACAACCCATTTTTGTCTCTGCTGATTACAAACATCAGCATTGCACAGACCGGAAGGCACAGGTTGCCTCAGGAAGAAAGCAAATCAGTGGAAAGTTAAACAGCTTGATATGGTATTTCTGAATTTCATTTTAGCAAGCAGAATGCGTAAAAAATGAAACAGACATAAGAGCCGGACCTACTACTGATCAAAAAAGTATTTTATGGGCCACTCACTCTGAACCTCACTTAATTTCACCTCTCAGCAGTAGGCTGCACACTCATTGGGGCCTTCATTCCATGAGGGTCTGTTGCACAGATGTTTATTTTAACATGAACTGGAACATTCAGAATTAATCCTACTGTAGTAGTTGAGGTTGTTACATAATTAACTGTCTCTCTAATAGGCATAGTAAAGCTGTCAGCTCCCATAAGAATCTGTCTGCATTCTTCTTTCACCCCAGGTGGGAACTGTCAATTTGGCTATGATAAGATCAGTGTCACACTGCTATACTGTCATACGTACTGAACCCATCTCAACCCCCACTGAGCAAAAAATGGCCCACCAGAACACTCTCCCCTACCTTTCACCAATAAACCCATCCTTCCCTCTTCCGCTCTTCTCTTGCCCATTATTGCCCTGACCTAGGTCACACGAGTCCATGCAGAGAACTTATATGTGAGAAAAATTGCTTAACGTTTCATTGTTTAATGAAAATTGTGCACACATTCATTTTTGACCTCATCTCAATAGTCTCAGTGTGACTGGTAGAATACTCATAAAACAGCATGTCATATCAAAATAAAGACCTCTTACCTTGCCTTGTTTGGATAGCCCTGCCCCCCTGGGGTACAAAGTAACTTAACAACCCTGTTGTTAAAATTCTAGCTGTCTGTTATACTTGGAATCTTATTGTACATTGATCAATTGCCATATCCTCAGGACATTAAGCTGTAACGTCTGGTCAATGATTTGGTTATACAAATAGAATATGTGCACCCAACGTATTTGGTCTGGGATTTAAGGAAGGGTCCACAAGTCAGGGAGATGCTCTGTAGCCGGAGCTCCTGCATGGTATTGTTTGATTAGCACACTCACTGTGTGTAATTCTGTTTTGGAGTTGCTATGTGGCCAAAGTATGCGCATGGTATTGCTTGATTAGAACACTCACTGTGCGTAATTTTGTTTTGGAATCGCTATGTAGCCAGAGTATGCACATGATATCGCTTGATTAGCATACTTACTGTGTGTAATTTTGTTTTGGAGTCGCTATGTAGCCAGAGTACGTGCATGGTATTGTACAATTAGCCTCTGTTGCACTTACTCTGTACATATAATGCTGGGATTATATTACTTTAATTCTTTGTATTGTTTTGTACATGCGTGATTTAGTTGTGTTATGCAGCTAAATGACAATTTAGGATGAACGTTGTAATTTTGATTGAATTGCAATTGATATATATAGATTCTCCCCAATGACTAAAATTATGCTCTTGTTAATTCTTGATTGTCTTAAGCTTAGCAGCTCCATTGAATTCCCAGATCTTGGTGTTACCACATTTCCTAGCCATGATTGATACACGCTACAGTGTTTGTGTAAGAGCATTGTGCATGCCAATCTCTAGCATTCTGATTAATTATTCACATCAGTTAAACTGTAGGTGAGCAGCTAAACAATCTGACTCACCGAGTCTTTGAGTTGAATTGATCAAACAAACTGACAATTGTCACATGCAGCCGCTGAGTTGACCCGAGCCAGTCCCTTAGCTAACGTGATCGAACAAGATACCTTTGCAGACCTTCAGCTTTATAGGTGATCTGTAATCCCTGAGCCAAGATCAAACTGCTTTCAAATTGACTGTAGATATTTCTTGTACGGCCAAAAGTGAATCCTGTACAGGACAAACAAGCATATTTAAAAGTAAGGGGAGCCTAGGAGTAATAAGAAAAATACTCCAAAATTACCTAGAGGTCATATTTAAGTGTTTAAGTGTTCTAAATCTATCCCTAATTTGGAGTCAGATTTCATTTGGTATAATGCGAAGTGTAAATGTTTTTTTCAAAAGTGCATGGAAAGATCACTCATTCAGTGCATTTGACTACCCAAATGGGTTCCTTTCATTGTAACAATATTTAAAAAAATAAATGACCATTATTGACCTCATTTAAAGTTAATGAAACTTTTATTTAGGGGGAATTATTTGGGGCACTTTTTTTAGATGCGGGCTAGAATGATACTTCTGAGGTGGTTGGAGGGATTTATGTGACAGCTAGGAAGTGTATGACTAAGGCTGAGATTGATGCACTGCTTCAAGAGATCAAAGTTCCACAATCCTTCAAAGTAGCAGACTTGACAACATGGTGTAACCTAGGCTGAGAGGATTCCTCTGAAGAGGTCCGAAAAGGGGAATCTTGTGGGGTTAATGCACTCATTCAAAGAAGTCATAGCTTTTAACATAAAATTATTATTTAGTTCATTGCATGTGATTTGACATGACAGTCTTTCGCAGATATGATTATTAAGGAGCTCTCCCTGGTGGCATTTTAATGACAGCAACATTAGAGTGAAGACATTGTATTGTCACATGTCCTCTACTGCACTATTTCAGCCATTGTACATTAATATCCTACTTAGGAAGACATCAACAAATTTGCCATACAGATTTTGACAGCAAACTAAATATATTATGTATTATTCAGATGCTATAATCATTGGCACTGCTATGAGCATGGCAGTTCAAAAAGCACATGATTCTGGCTTTATGGTGCAAATGCCACTTCACTATCTCAGTGAAATGTCAGAGCAACATTCTTCTCAGCATGCAGGGAAGCAACGCTAAAATTGTCCTTGCTTTCTAGAAAACATCATCCAAAGAGAACACAACCATAATTCTACAATATAATGTATTATATGCATGTATCCAAGGATGCAAGTGTCACTAGAGGTCTGTATGCACTCTATATGGGACTTTACATGCAGTTTAGAGTGGTGCAAGGCTTTGATGAATTAACAGTACCACAATGTCTTGGCTACAAGCATTACGTTCTCAACTGTGAATACCTGTTTCACACATCTGGCATTCATGTTGAGGGCTGGGGTCACTAAAAAATCCTTTCAGCAATCAACATCAATCATCTTCTAAATATGTTTTCAAATTTGTTGAGGATAAGAGGTCGAACTTGTCCACTTCCATTTATTTGCAACCTTTCAATTCAGGCCTCCACTTCAACTGGTTCATCTCATTTGTGCTAGAATGCAAGGAAACCTCACTTTAAAAATAAGATGACACTAAATATTCCTGAAATGTTGCAGACATAAACCCAGAAAGATCTGGGTACAATAAAACAGTAACATGCTTGTCTTTTCTCTTGTTTGTTTGCTTTTTGCATAATTGGCAATTTTATATCATTTTAAATAAAACTTCGATTTACACAACTCAAGATTGCAGTTTTGTTAAACTCCACCTTACACAAAAATAGACAACCTGCTAGTAATCAACAGAGCAAATTTTCATTAAGGAAATCTTTTAGTGGAGCTCAGCACCAAGAATGACAGCTCCCCTAACCAGACTGTGGCCTGTGTGCTGCTGCATAGAACCCTGTCTCAGAGGCTTCATTAAAAGCTTGCATCCACAATCACAGATCTGGTAGAGAGACCATAGCATAGTCAGCTGGATTCTAGACTATGTGGCACAGGAAAATGGACAATGGATACCACACCCAACTGTCTGTGAGCCTTCTGTGTCGAGACAGGAAGGGCTACAGATCCAAGTGAGGAGATGACAAGAAACACTAGTCAGGGAATGGAGTGTAATGGGAACACAGGGATGAAACAAGGAGACCCATGTACTGGGAGGACACTTTCCCTAGGCAAGTCCAGTGTAGAGAGCCATGCAGGGTGCTAACGATGATTATGTACCTACCATAGGCATGGTGGGCCCAGAGGATGGATGATCAGGCTTAGATTAGTGGGTTGAATCGCAGGTAAGCATTTACAGTGCATTATACAATTTTAAACTGCTGGACAGGCTCTGAGTTGAGTATATCAAATGTCACATTCAAAGCCGTCACTGAGCTGAATCAGTCAAACAAGCTGAATTGAATTAGTTAGACATACTCTCTCAGCCTCTGAGCTAGAGTAGTTAAATATGTTGATTTTGCTGATATGCAGCCTCTGAGTTACATTAATCAGACATGCTGAAACTATCAGGCCCTGAACTGGATAATCAAACAGGCTGATATGTAGCGTCGGAATTGGATCAGTCAGTTATATTGAACCTAGTGGTCCAAGAGCTAGGGAGACGAAACATGGTCGGTTTTTAACTGCTCTGTAGTCCCGGAACCACCATCAAACTGGTTTCACGTTGTGCCATGGATACTACCGAACTGGTTGAAAAGCAAATTCTGTGCAACATCGTAACTCGAAGAGAAGAGTATGGCAAAGAGTACAGCAAGCATCGGAATAATCAGAGCATCCCTAAACTGATTTTTTAATGAAGGGATTGAGGAACCACACAACGGTACTGGCTGAGCACCAGCCCCAACTGTACGCTGGTAGAAATGTGGCAGCAGATGCCAACTCCATAGTGTTGCTTTGAGGGAGAGATTGTTTTGAAAAAAAAAAGGCATCAGGGTGGAGTTTGCTATTTTTGCCTTGCAGGTAGAGGACAGCCCCGACTACCACATCTGAGACATCAACCTCCAGAATGAACTATCGGTTAAAGTCCAGATGATTTATGATGGGCACAGAGGTGAGCGATTCCTTTAATCTGCGGAACACAGAGTCGGCCTTGGGACCCCAGTAAAAGCGATTAGATGGCAATGTGAGCTGCATGAGTGGAGCAGCAATGGTACTGAAGGTACAGATGAAGTGGCAGTAAAATTTGTGAAGCCAAGAAAGCATCGTAACTATCATTGTAGTGATCTGTTGCCACTATAAGACTGCAGAGCCAGTGAGACCTTCACGGAATCTATTGGTACCTATGTAACCCTGAAATTATATGGTAGGAACATGTGACTGACATTTCTTCAGTGAACAAAATAGCCAGTAGAAAAGTAACTGGTACAGCACAATGTGATCACGGAGCAGTTGGGAAAAAATGAGAATGTCATAGAGATAAACAAAAACATACTGGTTGATAAGGCCCTACAGTACATCATTCATAAAAACCTAGACTGATATTTATAGTAATCAGCAGGTGATAGGAAGGCTGTCTTCCACTCATTCCTTGCAAGCCGTAAGTCCAGGTGGGTAAAAAATCTAGCTATTTTGGAGCATTTTGATAGTCGTGCTCACGAAGGTCAGTTTTGCGGTTGTCTGATTCAGACCCCAGTAGTTGATGCATGGGCGAATTCCACTAACCTTTTTCTTGACAAAGATGAACCCAGAAGCTGCAGGGGATGATGGCAGTTCAATGTGCCTGCTTGCAAGGCCTCTGCAATGTTATTGCCCATTGCCTCCTGCTCAAGCCTGGAGAGGACAAATGCCACCTTGGTGAAGTCATGCCTAGGAAGAAATGGATAACACAATTTAACTCACAGTGTGGTGGAAGCAGAGCAGCCCTTTGTTTACTAAAAGGCTCTCGAAGGTCACAATTCTCTGGAGAGAGGACTGAGAGATCGATTGACTCAGCAATGTTGTCAAACTGCCCCTGCGGAGGAATGTGGGGATGGAGGTGAAGACTGCAGCAGGACTCATCCCTCTCTAGTATACTGCCTACTAGAAGATGTGTAGGTTGTTTCTGGAGCCAGATTTAGGCTGAGAATCATGGATGTCCCAAGTGAATTCACCACATAATGTCTGAGACTCTCAACATGGTCTCCACCCACGTGATAACTGGATCATCTGCGTTTGGAAATCCAATGGACCGGTTTCGAGGGCCCTTCCATCCAGGGTACTGATCAATAATGATTCTGACAGTCACTTGAGGGCTGCTCTGGAGTCAGTAAATTCCAAGTCATACTGACCATTACCCCAGCAGAGCTGGGTGGTCAGGGTGAGGCTGCGGGATGTACTGGAAGTAAAGTGAATTGCTCCCATGACTGTCTCTCTAGCCTGTGATGAGAATGAATGACATGAGTGCAATGGGCAGGAGTGTCGGGGGTGGTCAGCTTGGCTATAGTTAAAAAACCAGTATTCAAGTTACTCATCATCCTTGCCTTTCAGCTGCTCCCGTCAGGGGTCGCCACAGCGGACCAATAGTCACCATCTCCTCCTGTCCTCTGCATAATGCTCTGTCACACCAACCACCTGCATGTCCTCTCTCACCACATCCATAAACCTCCTCTTTAGCCTTCCTCTTTTCCTCTTGCCTGGCAGCTCCATCCTCAGCATCCTTCTCCCAATCTTTCCTCTGCACATGTCCAAACCAACACAATCTCACTTCTCTGGCTTTGTCTCCAAACCGTCCAACCTGACCTGACCCTCTAATATACTCATTCCTAATCCTATCCATCCTCGTCACACCTAATGCAAATCTTAACATCTTTAACTCTGTCACCTCCAGCTCTGCCTCCTGTCTTTTCATCAGTGCCACCGTCTCCAGCCCATATAACATAGCTACCAGTGTTCAAGTTACTGATGTTTGGGTTTTTTTGTGGTTAAAATAGACTGACTCTGGTGCTTGGGTACAGAGCTGGAAGAAGAAGGCAGAGTAGCAAAGTCTGAAACCAGGACTGAAGTTCCAAGGGCTTGGAAGCAGTGGGGAACACGGCATGTGCAACACTCTCACAACCAACTGTTAACCTGAATCACCAGGGCAATGAGGATCTCAAGTTGGACCCAAGTTTCTAGACCTCCACCAAGAGGCCAAAGTGGAATCAGGCTATCAGCAGCTTCTAGTTCCAGCTATCCACTCTGCCAGAGTCCACGATGCCACGAAGAAACCCATCACAAACCCATCATAACTCCTCGGTGACGAAAACGATAAGCAAAGAGAAAGTTGGTGATTCCAGGTGGCGGTGGCCCAGAATAGAGCATGCTCAGTCAGTAAGTGACTTGGGGGGATTAAAAGAGCACAAGCTGAGTCTCAAAACAGAAGGGACAGTGAGTCAGTAAACTTCCACAGCCCTGTGAGTCACCATAATAACTCTCCAGGTCTGCCAAGCATATTGATGTATGGTTCAGCATCCGACAGAGTCTCCAAATCTCCTTGGCTTGGATCCACACCATTTGATGTGGTGGTCCTACATGAAGTTCCAAAGACAGGCGACTTCCACCGGATCCACTTAGGGTTCAGTCATTCTGTCAAGACAAGAAGGGCCGAGGAGCTGTATGCAGAGAGGACAACAACTGGGAATTCAACTGGGGCAGAGAGACAAAAAAAAGGGGCAAGAAATCATCAAAACAAAGTAGTGGGGATATCTGAATAGGTAAAAAGCAGATCGAGTGGAGACTGAGGAATATTGTACCATGCCAATATTCAAGGTAACATTCTGGGTGTGTTATGCACTTAAAGAAAAATGTGGGAAGGAAGTGCCAGATCAAGTAGTGGTCCACCAGAGCAGGTCTTCATATTGGATGGTCCACGTTTTAGCTGGGCAACATTCTGGACAGGAGCTGGGGCTGGGGCCAAGGTCAGATCTTTGCCTTGGTCTCAGCACTGTGGTGCTGAACTTTTCTAGTGTATGTATATAACCTCTAAGTCGTCTTCAAAAAATTTCTGCTACAGAACGCCAGCAAACCCAGTTAACAGCTCACATTGCCTTACTATAAAAGGACCGAATAATAATAAGTAGCATATTAACAAATAGCTAAGATATTGTTTTTGAAATTCATGAGAAATGTACACAAATGTCAATATCATTCAAAGCATTAAGCTGGTTCAAGATTCCAGCTTTTTCATATTAGCACTAAATTTATATGTAATATTTTATGGGTAATTTCAATGGCCGTAAGCTGATTATGTTCAGCCCTAGATAGCATGCTGCGAATAAAAAAAAGTTACCCTAGTCTAATTGGGAGATACTTCTAGTTAAATTAATCTGCAAATCATAAACACATTTCTGAATTAAGTCTAAACACCCATTGCATATATTTCTGATGGCATTGTCAAAAGGGGTGTTATTAAAAACATAATTCAAATATAGTGACACATACCAATTTTATAAATATTCTACAGGTTTACAAATATTCTTATAACTGCAATAAGAAATAAGCCCAATTTGTTGCTAGTTCCAAATACAGTAAACATGATGAACAGCATTGAATTTTGCTGAAAGTTCCATTTGCCAAAATTAAATTGGTATTAAATCCATGAAAACTCATTTGTCATATAGACAAGTAGATTCCCTAGTGGCAGAACTCCATTATTGGTATAAGGACCATATTAAAGGTCATTTAAAATATTCTCAACAGAATTACTGGGCACCATGGCAGGCAAAAATAGAAGAGGGTGGTCTCAAAGGGAGTGAGGGAGTGGCTTGATGATGTAACAGAATGGGGAGGTGCCACAACCAGGAAATGTGGAGGAGGACAGTCAAACAAGAAGAAAGTATTCTTGGTCTGTACAGTAGAAACAGTAATAATATTATAGGATTATGTCAAACTGGATCTCTAAAATCACTGACTTGTGATTTTGAAGATTTTGGCTAGTTTCTTTTATTCCCGCAATTAGCCCCTCCTCTTTCTCTTGGCCAAATGAACACGAACTGTTGTGTATCAGGTACTCATTTTCTTTATTAGCACTGATAATGCCTTATCATTCTGGCGTGTTGTCGCATTAAAATCAAAATGTTTATAACTGCCAACAAATCAGCATAATTTGCATATTCATGACGTACGTGAGCCACTAGGAGAGCGAGGGGGCTGTGTTACCATGACAATCAGCAGCCCCGTGTTACAAAATCCAGTTGGCACTGATTGGACCGATTACCCTGTTAGAGATGAATAGAATCATCCAGGGTTATCCAAGAGTCTGAGGCATGCATGTGGTGCCACTGTTGTGGCCTTTTCAGGAGTAGCCATGGCTAGTCTAATCTGCTGTATTTTATCAAACTGATTGTTCTTTTTTTATATTGTCATAATTTGTAATTGTAGCACTTGCATTGTTTTTATCAGTTAATTCAAGTAATAATGTAATTAAAATAGCCTTGACTGTATAGGCGTCGTGATCCAACAGGTTTTAACGGCAACGGTTAAAAAATAATCAATACAATTGGATTCCTGTGGAGACCGACTGACTTGGAGTTAGAAACTTTTCTTTTGATTTTACCCATTTGCCTGGTTTGCCCAATAGACTATATCCTTAGAGATTGCTTCAAAAGAGGCAACTATACAGGACAGTAACTGGCCTGAAATTGGGTTAGCCTAGAAACCTTCAGTCAAACTTGCACATACTAGGATATGATTTTTTTTTTTGCCACATTTCTCTGGTTCCCTATGACTCTGAACTCCAATTATTTTCAGACAACGTAAAGCAAACCTATGCAACATGTGTAAACAAATGCTTTTCTCTGCCCGGTTTAACACAGCCCTCTTAGCATACTCATAAGTACAAGAACAAGTGTATTCCTCTTATTCAAACACTAATCAGATTCAGTACAGTAGTAAAAACAGCAGTCCTCAAGATCATTTCTTTCAACACTATTAAATGGGAAAAAAATTATACAGCATGTACAAATACAGCAAAACAAATGGTGTCAAAGCTCATAACATAGTCCACAGATGCAGAATAATGACGTACTAGCCAAGCGTGCTTCAAAAATATTAATGCATGCATATGTACACACCCACAAAATGAATGAATAGGCTACATGTACAGAAAAGATGGTCAGACAGATTTCAACATAATCAAGAAAGAACATTATAAGTGCCAAGGGAATAGTAAATACTGAAATATTCCCAGTTTTCTTGGAGCCCTGTGCGCCTAATACAGCTCGATATGGAAAGTTAAATGGAACCATGTTAGGTTACTGCTTTCATCAAAGACAGTTTGTAAATGAAGCACGGGATGCCAAGGGCTTCGGGGCCACTCAGTAGCCTATTGGTTAAGTATGGGGACCGGTAACCTAATGGCTCAAGTCTCTGCTTATCTGACCTTCATGAAGGTTACCTAAAGTGCTGCAGTCCATATCCAGTCATATATAAACTAATATGTTGGAATCCACCTCAGATTAAATCACATTTTATGCAACTATACAAATATATGTAATTCTAATGTTACATTATTATAACTCCCCTCTCTGAATTTCCACCTTATCATGGTGGATGGGTTTGAGTGCCTCAGTGATCTCCGAAGCTATGTTGTTGGGAGCAATTGCCCCTGGTGGGGTCTCCAAAGGCAGATTAGTCCTAAGGGAAGGGGTCAGAGTAAGTGTATCACGAATACAAACGGAAGAAATGAGTTTTCTTCACAGGGTGTCTGGGCTCAGCCTTAGAGATAGGGTGCGGAGCTTGGACATTTGGGAGGCAGTTTAAGTAGAACTACTTCTCCTCCATTTCAAAAGGAGCTAGCTGAGGTGGTTCGAATGTTCTGGAAACTTCCCAGGGGAGACGTTTCGGGTACGTCTACCCGGGAGGACAGCCGAGGACATGCTGGAGAGATTATACTTCTCCGCTCACCTGGGAATGCCTCAGTATCCCCCCAGAGAAGCTGGAGGAGGTGGCTGGGTAGAGGGATCTCTGAGTAGACTGCTGTCCCCATGACCCGGATCCGATTCAGCAGAGGAAAATGGATGGATGGATGGATGGATGGATGGATGGATGGATGGATGGATGATCATAACTAACATTAATTTTTAAGGTTTTCTAGCATTCATTTTTGGATGGCTTCTTAAAACCAGTTTCATCTTGTCTTGGTATGAGTTTTTCAGCTATATCTGAAGTCTCAGGTTCCAGCACAGTTCTGCTAGAGATAATGCATAACTAGGGGCTGATCCAGCATCTGTTAAATGATGGCCCCCATGATTCGTAGGCACTACAGAGTTCCTGGAGGAAAGAGCTGCCTGTGAGATGCTCTTGGATGATACCATGTGACATATGGAAGAATCCTCCACAGGCCATATGGCCTCCTTTCATGAAAAACTCTCTCCTGGGCTTGGAAGTCGTGTTTGTTACTTTGCTTTAAAAAAGTATAAAAAGCAAGGCAGAGAATATTATGTTAAATCTAATGACAGATAGTCGAATGGTGTACAAGTTGATCCTAAATCAGTGACCAAAACATTGCTGGGATGACAACCCCGGGGAGGCTGTGCTGTCAGACACCTAAAAAGAATACCTAACCTAAATTGCATCAGTGAAATATGCATCTACATAAATGGGCAAAATGTAATTTAAGTAAGTCTCCTTCAGGTGAACAAGGCTAAAGAATTCTAAATAATACAACTTTTGGAACTGGTTTTAATTTTACCTGTACATGCAGGCTGTAGAGCATGACCAGGGCCCTATTCCAGAAAGCAGGTTTAACAAATCCTATAGACAAACCTGAATTCTGATTGGAGAAATTCGGAGAGATTCAGAGAATTGACAAATCCTGAAGTTGGACTTTCAGTTTCCTTCTATAAGAACTCGGGTTTAACTGTAGGATTTTTTAAACCCAGGGGTACCAGGGATAACTTTCTTAAACGCCAAATATGTCTATGGTCAGAATTCTACAAAGTTCCTTAGTGTGAGGCTTATTTTGTGAGCGGTAATTAAAGTTTGTGAATCACTGTTGGTAAAAAAAACTCAGGAGCATGACAGTTGTGTTATCTTTTATAGACAGCTGGAGACAAGCAACGAAAATAGTTCTAATGCTGGACACAGTTTTGCAGTATTCCTCACCAGAAAATCCTCAACCTGATGATGATAAACCAGCCAATCGGACAAGAATGGGTCTTTAACATCAAGTGTGGAGGGTCATGCTTTCCACATGGTAATATCTCTTCTGTAAAAAGCGGCGAAGACAGTGAAATGAGGAAAAGAGACCAACGCTCCCAGAGAAGAAGGGCACAGACTGCATGTTCCCTTTTAAGCCTGTGCAAGCAGCACAGATGCCGCACAGACAAGGCAGCACTGAAGCCTGAAGTCCAGGCATGGCGGAACTCGTTTTCCTTCAACGTGTACTTTTCCTTATTCCCTGGCTGTTAGCAAGCTTCTTGTGCATCTTGATTAGACAGGAATCATGCACCAGAAGATGGACTCTGGGTGACAGGCATTCATTCCAGGGCCATGCACAATGGCATGAGATGTCGAGGCAATTCTCTCTACTGATCAAATTATGGTGTGGAATCTGCAAAATTGAAAAGCAGAAGTCATATTTCAACAAACACATAGACACACACACACACACATTCCACCCATACTCTTCATTAAATAGTATTTAATTAAGCAGATTTGTAAAATTGTAACATCTCCATTACTTTTACATAACCATACCAGACTACATGCACACAAAGGAAGAGGCCAACATAACAACATAAGAAATAAAGGCATTTTGCTAAGGCATGACTAATTATCAGTCCCATTTGCTTTGCCTCAAAACAGACTGTACCTTCTTAAGATTTCTATAGGGAAAAAGGTTCCTCATACATATCATTAGAGCAACTTAGACCATACATTATCAGAATTGTAACTGTGCATTTTAAAACAGCATCTGTAGTTTAAAAAAATTATATTAAGAGCAAATTAATTTAATTCCATGGTCATAAGTATAATTAATCTAAGTGATTCAAGTAAGCAAGGATTTCTAGCAAATTTATCCAGGAAAATTAGTTAAATGCCACTGAATTATAAAAAGCAAAGACAAAACAAGAGGAATATCTTTGAAAAACACTATGCTAGACACGATGAGTTACAAGCTACAGCAAATTGTCATATTTCTTGACTAACAAGTAGTATGTTCAAACCATGAGCAACACTGGGAACACTGAGCATGCCAACGATATGAAAATCATTTCTTGGTATATTCTACAAGACTGCTGGAATCGGCTAGAAGTAAATAGAAATGATAAAATTTATAAAAAATTGGTGATGCTGACCCCACTATGACAAACCAATGTGAATGGGGTAGTGTTACTGTATGTACTTGTGTCCGTGGATATTATGGCTTTTAACATCTCCAAGACAAACGGACTGAACATCTGCTGCTCTCCTGCATAAACAGAAATGTTTCAATGTCAAGGAGATTTGTGGAGGCGGAGCCTGTATTACCCATATCTCACACACCATAGTCATTTTATTTATTCTCTATCTATTGTTGACTTACTGACTCTTCTCTGCTGCCACTGTATTATTATTCAATGACTACATTTACACTATGTTCCAATTGTCTTGAGTCCAGCCCCCATCTTACACTGCATTGTGTTTTGCACATTTAAGCTATTGAGACCCCCTTCTTTTATCCTCCTGTCATTTTTTCTGTACATATGTTACATTTTGGTCCTGGGGGAAAGTTATTTTGTGCCACTGTATATTTGTGTAGAGATGGTATGACAGTGAGAGTCGACTTGTCGTGATTTGGTGTGATAGGGTCTGACATGCACGATGTGATTTAAAAAGCATTCAAAAATATATGCTGATGCAAATATCTGTACTATGGAAAAAAATCAGTAGCACGTAGGGTTAAAATAACATGTTGAACATAAACTTAAAGGATTATGTTTTTCTATCTTTGTCTCATCTTACAAACAAATACTAGGCTAGGTCACTGAGAGAGAGCTATTTAATATTTTACATATAATGAGGTTTAGAACAAACAGGCAACCTGACGTCTGCTTAAACAAGGGAAGTTAAACCCAATCAGAATAACCAAGGAGCTTGGAGTAAATGTGTCAGATACATTAGGAAGTGAGACAGCTGTGACAATCTGAAGACCCACCGCTGCACATCACACCTGCTTTCAGCAGATGGATGCAGAGACAGGTCTGGTAGGTCCGCCCATGCCTGCCCCACTGACATGTCTGCCAGTGAGCTGTTCAGATTCTCCTGACTCCTAAAGGACCACGAGTAATAAAGAGTCCGCGATAATGTGAAGACGGCTTCTGTGTGACACATCTCAGTTCCCATTAAAGCGGGGGGCATACAGCATTTTAAATAACGTACCGATGATAATTCAACACTTTAGGACTGGCCTTTAATAATATTTAGAAACAATGCTCAAAGAATCTATGTAAAATTTTTGAAACCATTTCCCCGGTACATTTTTTTATTTGCAATATAATAAACCCATTCAAATTTATCGTGTGATAATGGGCTTCTGAATAATTAACAAAATCCCAATTTCCAATGCCAGAAAAATTTAATTTCTGTTTTTCCTTGATGAATATGAATGCTGGTTAATCTGTATTAATTTCAGTCATACAAACCAATGGGAGTTACACACAGTAAATTCAGTTTTTTTGGTCAAAATTTCTTACATACACACAAAGCAAGCACAAGGCTTTCACTATGAACTCTAGAATAGCATATTAGGGTAGGTCATAAATGACTGTTTTGTGTTCATGCAGCATAAATATGTTTTTTTTCTCAAACTGAAAAAGTCAGTTTTCAGGTTACAATGGGCAAATTAATCTTTGGTCTGTAGGGTTTGGCTGAAATCCTGCCCTCGGGATGAGGCATATTTCCCCTGAAATCCAGTCCATATGCCAGATCATAAACAGCAAGTAGCACATTCCAGTGGTGCAACGCCATGTGAACATTAGGTGTCAGGACCCATCTTTCAGCCGATTGGCTGTAAAAGACGGATTCCCACTGCCAGTCTGGCTGATTGCTATCAAAAACAAAAGCAGTGGAGATGTGCAAATTACAGTGTAATTCACATTATTATAACCCCTTACAACATAATTTTTAAATGCCCCTTAGACAAAATTACCAAGATCTAGGGGAAACTGCATTTTTCCTAAAGCTTAACAGCCATTCAGTGCAGCACAAAAGAAATCCTCAGAGAAAACCTGACTGTCACTCCCCCCGGCCCCCCAATGACTGGGTGCTGCTGTGGTCTATTTTTATCCACGCCACGCCATGTCCTGTCCCTCTCTCTCTGTGCTCCCAACAGAAGCCCCCATTTCAGCTGCTCCTCTCCGATTCCCACAGCTCATATTTTCCCAAAAGATATACTGTAGTGAGCTAATCATGTAACTGATACGGGTTTGCAACACAGCTGTCAAAAAACATTCCCTTGGATTAAAGGAATAAGAAAGAAATGTGACATCTGTATTGAACGTCGACACTCAGCGAATGCTCTACAGGTAATGTAATCCTCTCCAGTGCTGTAGTTATGGAGGAGGCCCAGCACACAACAGCTTGCTTTGATTGGTGAAACTTAGCAAAAAGCTGTAGGAGATTTTGTGATTTTCCCCATCTTATTTTGGTTCTTGTCTTGCTCTTCACGTTACTCATCTTGGCCAACTTCCATAGAAAAAAGGTCATTGAATCGAGCTGAAACAGGACACGTATTGTCTGTGGGAGATGACTCAAGAGCCCTTGTCTGTGTATTCAGCAGTAGATCCAGATGAACGGTCTTTTTTTTCTTTTTTTTTTCCCATCCTTTCCATGAGCTACTTGACGCTTTATCACCTGCTTTGAGGGTGATGGGAGGAATGTCAGTCACCACGTGGAATCCCCGCGTGCCATTTTGTTGGATCCTGGTCTAATAAACACATTTGCAGGTCTCATCTGTGCCCTGTATCTTGACAAGGTCAAGACGGCTGTGAACGGTCTGTTCCACACTCCGGAGCTGCCGCCCACCTTGAGATGGAAAACAACATTGACTGTTCGTAGAAAGGAGATAAAAAGGTGCCACGGGGAGCCATTGTACAACCCCAAAACTGGTCATTATCTGAGGCATAATAAGGCAAGGATTGAGACTTGGACGGAAAAAGCCATCCTTGCCATTTCTATGCGTTTACCTTAGCAACTCAGATAGCATAAAAATGAAGATGTACAATATTTCCATGGCTGTATATTTATAGGAGCAAAACAGCACAAGTTTCAAGTACATTACAGCAGATTTCCTTGGGAATTCCATCATTCACATTTTTGCTCAAAATTCCATTTCATTAATATTACTTACTGTCTGTACCTCATCTTTAATAATATTGTCATCAGTTGCCTGTACAGCCCAAAGAGGCAGCTATAACACTATTCAAAAAAGATCAAATTAGGTTCGAACATGGTTAAATTTCAGTGAGTAAGGAGTCCATTTATTACCACTACTAATACTGGAAAACTAGATTGTGTTTTCACTTTTATATTCCATTCATGCAATTGTAAATCACCAAATTACAAAATAGAAACCTCGCAAAATTTAATTTACTTATGCAAACGATTTATTCAAATATATATAAAAACAAAAAAAATGTATCCGGACATATTCATAAGTGAACGTTACCAGAATACTGAGTTTTGGCTCAATCGAAAGCCAACGGTTAGTCTCCAAGTTCTGTGACTGAATCAGCAAATTAGTTCTAGTGAAACAGCCCATCATTAAACAGCGGAAACGTGATGTGCATGCATGACAGACTGTGCCCTGAAGTTAGGCTTTTTTATGTGGTTAAAAACATTCAAATGACCACAACTACTGCAAACAGACACCATTTTAGACTTTTACCTATGAGCACCTTTTTCAGGAAAACCTTGTGATTATTTATGACAGAGCAGACAGATCCTCTGTGAGGTCTTCAGAAGCCCTTAATACTGCTTGGCTGGGCTTAACCTGCAACTGGCAGCTGAAAAAGAGAGATGTATTCTGTGTAGAGAATGCTGCTGTCTTGCTTATCATCTGTCTTTAGATCCCTCAGTGCTGGACTCCTTTCCCAGAGTAATACAGCCACCATGAAACAATTAAGGGCACAATGAAGGACATTTCTCAAATCAGTCAAAGCTCTCTGTGTTTCCCAGATGACTCACATTTACTTTACAACACACCAGAGAATGTCTTGTCCTATTCACAGCCTGAATCAATGCCACTAACTTGATTTTTTTTCCTCCTTCCTTCTTAGAAAATATGAGTGATCCTCTAAGTCCACAGAGGAAGCCCAGGACCAATCAGGCAGACTGACCCTGTCTATATGGTACACTTACAGCAAAGAGAACACTGGCTCTGCTTAGCATACGGCCGCTGGTGCTAACAGACAATGAAAACACAGAAACCTCTTGGCAGTAAAGTCAAAAGGTTTCCCTGCATGTGTTTCATTTTTGTCCCACATTATTTGATATATTTTGTTTTCTTGCCTTTCCGTGAGAGAGAGACATGGGCAGGTGACACTACAATACAAAGCCTTATGGCATATGGCAGAAAGAAGACTAGTCTTTCACATTTCTCTGACTCAAGACTCTTGCTAGGAGTAGTCCACCCTCACTTTCAGATTTCTAGCCAGAGACCAAGGCTTTTATCCCTCATTTACTTGTTCAAATTTCAAGCTGGGAAAACCACTTTGCGACATTCCTCGTGCCATTTAATGCAATAGTACGTCATTGAGGGAAGTGTGCTTTGAAAATTCAGCAAAGCTTTGTATTCCATGGAAATATTAAAATATTTTGAGGCGTTGATGTTTCTCATTCAAAATGATGTTATGAAATGATCAAAGAAAGATTGGGAATGGTAATAGGTAAAGTACTCTACATGTGGTCAAAGCTCCATTCACAAACTATATACGATTGTGGGGTGGGGACTTCGCAGTAATATTACAATATAAGGGTCAATCTTTAGTCTTGATAAGAGTATAACTTTGAGACCCCTTGGTGTAGAACTACTTCCAACTTATCTGATTAGATATTACCGAATTTTTTTGTTTCAATTTATACGTATTTACTGAACCAGCCCCACCCACCGTCTTGACAAATACAGTATCATACAAAAATTTTAGGCAGCTCCAGAAAATGTTTAAGGCCATTTATCTGGGCAGTACGTTGTACCTGTTCAGAAAAAAAAAATAAATAAAACACAATATATGTCAATAAACAATACAATAATACAATAAAATGTAGCTAAAATTTCTCTTCTCCAAAACGTTATTGAAATCTGGCTGGATGACTAGAAGTTCCCAAGGTTCTCCTACAGAGCACCCCAGACATTCCATGTATTTTTTAATTTTCTTTACCAGCTCACTTAACTCGTGCACTTAAGCGATTAATTCACCTCATGAGGTATTGATTAGCCAAACAAGGTTCCACTCCTAGTTGAGCTCCACAAGTTTACGGGTATGTTAGATGGTAACTGTAAATTGTGGGGTGATATGAAGAGATGTTTTGAAATATGTAAATTCAGATACTTTGACTATCATGAATCACGTTGAATATCATGTATCATTACACCAACATGAACATAATTTAAACTTCATTTTTAATGCCTGCCTAAAGTCTTTTGCACAGTACTGTATGGTATCAAGGAATATTGTACACGCGCACACACACACATTTTACAGTATATACACAATTACATTTTCCAAGTTAAATAATCCTTAAAGTCACTTCATTCGTGTAGGCTGGGGAGGTGTGGGGAAGGGAATGAAGAGGTAAAAACTTCAACACGATATTTTATATCTAACTGATTACTGTGACCATCTTGTAATAGATTAGTAATTCCACCATGTATATGTAAGAGCCTGTCAGATCAAGCTAATAGAAGAATATTACAGTATGTGAATGGGTAAGAGAGGTGCTGTCGAGTAATGCAGGTGGCCCTGGCAGAAGTGATGCAGTCCCATCTGTCATGGAATTATCTACCCTAGCGAGTCTTCTTGGATCAAAGCCCCTTTAGCACCGAGGCAGGGGGTATAATGTGATCTCATTTCTTTCTTTTTTTTTTACCCCCAATTTCATCCATTTTGAAAAAAGTGATAAAGATTCAATTAATGTTTAATATGTAAAAAGGAATTGGTGAAATAAGATATGGAGAAAAATGAAAGGCTTAATTTACACATTATGTAATTCTGGCTTATTATTCTGTGAGTGGATAAATATTCCAAAAGAAATAGCAATTTTATAATAAAGCATAAATTATCATCTTTCTGGACTCATGAGGCAGACACCTGCTTTAAGCCTGACCATTTCCACACCATGTGACTACAGTTAGAATATGATTTTAACCCTTTTGCTATGTTGACTAGCTTCGTCTCCTTGCAAATAATTTACAGCAACAAACACAACAGTCCTTTCTTGCTCTTTGACAGAATGTTTACCCTAGCAAATATCTCTCAGAGGACTGGAAATAGCTACTTTATTTTTAAATGATACCAAAACTGGTGCCAGATGGCTGAACCAAATTATTGATCATACAAGTCACAGTTCATCTTTCAGTGTGTTTTCAGAGCCATCCATTGTTTTAAAATGATGCCCATTTCATCATGGTTCTTGTGAATTGAATTGGGCTGTATTGCCTCTTCTTTTGAGTGGATATCTCATTAGTTCACTTTTCTCCGTGCTGTGCTTCACACTGCTTCAATTTACTGAGTTACCAGGAAGAAAAAATAAAATTCTGCAACACAACGTGCAGTTTGACGTTATGTTGAAAGCATCTGAACAGCCAATATCGATTCATCATCGACAACAAAACATCAGCAAATGTATTAGAATTGGATCAATCCGTGGCTACTTTAAAAAATAAAGAAGATTCCAGTTACTCAAAGGGTCCCTTCTGTTAATGTGATTTTAACTGTGTACTTGACTCACTGTGAGAAAATGTGTCCATCTGGCACATGTTCAGGAAAAAAACACTGAAAAAAACTGATACAATTTGTCATTAGAAAGGCTGCAAACAAACTAAAGGAATCAAATACAACATGACTACATTCCCATATAAAAGCAAAATTTCATTTTATCGCCATCTGTCTGCTGTGTAATTCATAACTTAATGCAAAATGATTGCAAAGATGCCCCATGCGTTAGTTATCAAAGCCATGGTAAGGCACACTAGGATTCTAAACCACTCCCACATCCTTAGGACCTTTGCTAAGTGTTATCACCATGTCTTTTAAATCATGAGTACTATCATATCTGGGATCAACACCAACAGACTTGTATCAGCCTTGAATCTGCAAGTACCGCTATACAAATGGAGAAAAAAAGATTGCCCTAGCACACAATGATCAGACTTTAATTGCCTTAAGAACTTCACAGACTTCACACAGTGCCTTGCAATTCATTCCTAAAAAATTACGATTGATATGTGTAATAGCACCTACAGTATATGGAAGGAACACTTCTGTAATGCTGTCCTTTCTCATTCTTGCACCCATATAATAACTCATAGTTAAATGGATCACTTCACTATCAAAACTTCACGATATGCTTGCCTCCAATGAGCTTTCACAGCTGACACACAGTCATGTCAGTTAGTTCAGCATCTTCTTCCAGTTCCTTATCTTGAAGATTCTTGGACAAGGAGCCCATGTAATTGGGCCGACCTCTTCAGCCTCAAGAGAAACATGGCTGCTGCATGCCAATCCATCTGTGGCAGTATTGTGGAGAAACGGGATATCTGTGAGTTAATTGCTGAATCTGTCCTAGGAGAAGGAGAGCATCAGTCAAGAAGCATGCGGGAATTTCCTGCTGTGACTTCATCAATGAGAAGCTGGGATTGAGCTATTGACCTGGTGCAAGGTATCTCTCCACTGGGATGTGTTTATTGGCTATCCATCACCAAATCAGAGACTGCGTACTAACATTGAGAAGGCCCTTGGTCTACAACACCTGTGGCATCTACATTATTTTTTCATGAGAAGAAGGATGGTGGTCTGTGCCCATGTATAGATTACTAAACTTTGAACAACCTCATGGCCAAATTAATTAACCATTTCATTCAAAACACTGTGGAGATATGTACCTTAAAACCCGTAAAATTATTTCCAAATGTTTTCTTATCTTTCATTCATTATTGAAGTATGTGCAAACTGGAATATAAAAAACAAAATAATTAAAACTCAAAATAACTATTATAAGTAGTAATCTTTTTTTTGGGGGGGGGGGGGGGGGGGAAGGGAGAAAGACTATTTTTTTTTGTGGGGAGGGGGGGGGGGGTTTCATTAAAGGAAACACCCTGGGGTGTGGGGAGGGTCTGGTGGCTCCCGACGGACGCTTGGGTGTGCTG